>VMDR010007029.1:0-42492 GCA_007922815.1 Macrotus californicus | reverse complement strand
ATAACTATGGTGGATTAGTTGGTAGAGTTTCTCCCCTCATTGAGGGAGGGATTGCATGCTAGAGCTTCCAGTACTAAACATTTCTCTTTGTATGTTTCTTTACTCCAGTATCTTATGAAAGACAGTATATTAACTTCATTTCACATATTTCCATTTTTATTACTGGCTTTCACATGTTAAGATGTGGTCTTTAAATATTTAAACACATGTTCTTGTTTAATCCACATACTACCTCTTTTCTGCCATTTGAACTGTTTCCCTGCCTCCTAACATACAGATTATACAGCTGCCTTAAATTAGGCTAAAGTAATATTTAGTTTTGTTTTTTTTCCTGCCACATCTAAATGTGCATTCTTTCCTCTGTTTTCTTTCTGAGTTTAAATGGTAAAGTGGGAGAGAGAGAGTGAGAGAGCCAGCTTTACCCTATACCTGTGACCTCAAGTAGATTTTTCTCGCTTGTTTCTCTGTTTTCAGTGTTTGTCTGCCGGTGAACCCTGCTGGCTGGGCTGTGGCAGGGGTATTAAATGAGGGGGCAGTGGTGGGTGTGGAGGAACACTGACTTAACTTTGATGGCTTAGGTTCCAGTCGCAGTATTACCACTCATTTGCTGAGAGTCAAGTAAATCCATTGACATTGCTAAGCCTCAGAAAACTGTATTCAGGGCAACAGATGAAATGTAACTCCGTGGTCTGGAGTTTGGCTACGGAAGACAGACAAACCTAAGTTTGAATCATGGCTCAACCCTTTGTGTCTTTGTAGCCCTGGGCGAGGTTCTTTGATTTTCTAAGCATCAGTTTTATGTTCCTTAAAATGAATAGCATTTATAGGTCTCGTTTGAAGACTCTGTGAGATAATGCAGATCAAGTGCTTAGCACAGTGCCTGGCACATTACTAAGTGCCCAATAAATGTTAACTATTAAAATAATATATGTGAAAGTGCTTGGTAATCGAGTTTCCCAGGAAACCCCTGCTGGAGACGGCAGGACAGAACCATACGCATATCTGTTCAGTGCTAAAAGCTTCCACGTTCCCTTTGCCTGTAACGCTGCAAGAAGCAGGCCAGGCACTCTAACTCTGCAGAGTGGGGTCATCAACCCCGACATTACCATCACATTTTAATGTTTTTTCAAAAACTATGTTCCAGGCTTCAGACATTTAACAGAATCATCTATAAAGCAAAATAACAGTTGGATACAGCAGCCTCTTTCATTTCATTTTAAGAGTAGCAACAGATTGACTCCAGAAATATCGTGCAGAAATCAGTAGCACAGATAAGGAGCTTTGCTAAAAGCTTGGCTGTGATATATGCTCATGAATACCTAATTAAGCCACTCAGTGTAATCAGCCAGGAAGATTACAAAAGAACAGCAAGTCACATCAAGTGGTAAATCATTACTTAAGTAACAGAGAACATTAAGTGCCTCGAGTCAACAACAGCCTTGAAGTCAATAGTGTTGCAAAGGACGTCCATGTAGGACAGACCTGCTGCTTTAGAGCACCTCTCGTTGCTTTTCTGTCCCTGTGTTGGATAATGAGCATGACAATGACTTGGACGCTTACTGTTTAATGAAATCTTCAGGGAGTGTGTGTGTGTGTGTGTGTGTGTGTACTTTGATATATATTTCTACACATGTATTCATGGACACACATGTTCATGTATATGTAAGCATACACAGTGGGTTATGATGTTAAAATATATTTCTTGCTGTGGATTGTGATTTAAAAATATTTGAAAAAATAATGATCTCTGAGGATGGCCAACTCCAGTCTGAATTTGTGATTCTCTCCCTTTCTCATTATGACTACCATCTTATTTAAGTTCCCCTTAACCTTCCCAACTAGGAATCCTTGTGCCAGTTGTCTCCCTCCCAAACATCTTGTGTAGTGCCACAAGAGGGCTCTTTCTAACCCATGAATAACGATCATTTACTCTTCTGTTCTAGTAGTTTCCCCTTTTTTTAGAGAGTAAAGTATAAACTCCTTGGTTGAAGTGGTCCCTTTGATGTCCTCCAAATATAAACACACATACACACACACACACACACACTCCTACTTCATCTCCCTTTGTGCTCCAGTCTCACTGACTACCATCCTATATGGTCCACCTTTCCACTTGTGTACATTTGCTTCCTTTGCCTAAGGCACGGTTGAACAAATTTCTATTTATTTTTGAAGACCCAGTTCAAATGTTCCCTCTTTGAAACCATTCTGGGCACCCCAGCGTAGAATTCATCTATTCTCACCTTCAGGCACATTGCACTTTGTTCTGTGTCCCACTAGGGTTGCAGGCGCCTGAAAACAGAGGAGGGGACTTAGTTTCTTTCCCATCCCCAGCACCTCACCTGGTACCTGGCACACAGAAAGTGATGAGACTATTTCCCATAGAATGTGTGCTTATTACTACAGATAAAGCTGTAACAATTAGTATCTCTTCTGAAGTAAAATAAAGGGATAATGTGTTTAGACATGATGCCTGTGGCTTTTTGTGTTCATTTTCTTTACCCAAAAGCTTTATTATTGGCCTTTTTGGCTTCATTTCTCTTGCATTTTGTAAATATTAGACACATTGCTAATCCTGACGTTCTCCCAGATTTTTGTACTGTATACAAAATATTTGGACGTCTGTGCCATTCTCTTAAAAAAACAATGCCACCAGCCTTCGCACATTTTATTTTGAAGTCGTGCACATCCCCACAGACTCTCAGGACCCTTTTTGCCTTGAGTACCTTCCCTTGACTTTATGCTGTTTCTTTCCTCAGCAAGTGACCACCTGACAAGTTAAGCCATTCCCAAGGTTGCCCACTGTGTCTACAAGGCCACAGGTTGAACTTAGGTATCAGTTCAGTGAGCCTGGTGACCACAGCCAAGGTCAGATGTTTCCTTTTGCACCCCGCCTCCCCAGGCCATCTCCCTGGACTCTTTTCCTGTGCTGTTGGTCCCTGCATCTTCAGGATGACTCTGGGTGTCCCGGAGTCCGCAGCCTGAGGTACTGACCGGGATCCCTCAGCAGTGTGCCGCAGTCCAAATGATTGATTTTCTCTTCCTTTCCACTTTATTGAAACTCTTATTAAGCCTTTAGTGACTGACACTGAACCTGTTTCCAAGAAATACAGAGAGCACATAAAACAAAACAAAGAACTCCCAGTAAGATGGGCTCATGTTCAGAAATTACAGACCACATAGGAGGAGACTAGAAAGGAGAGTGAGCAAATACAAGCAGGAGAATTGACCCTCCCAGAACAATCTGACAGAACTGTTCAGTAGCTGTGCTTAAAATGGTTACAGTGATAAAAAGAAGGAATCGGAACATAAAAAAAGGAATTGGAACACACAAAAAAAGAGAACGAATTGCTAAATGATCTTTGATTTGTAAAAGAACTAAAAAAGAGCTTCTAAAATTGAAAAACGTGGTGATTGAAAGTAAAACTCACGGGATGGGTTAAAGAGCAGAGCAGACGAAATACGGCCAGGGCAAGTCTGAAGAGTTTGTGAGAGGGAGGCCACACGAGAAATCATGTCTTTGAACGGAACTAAGACAAGAAAAAATACATAGACAATATGGAAAAGTAAGTAAGAGAGAGATGGAGGCTAGAATGAGATGTTGAACTTACCAGCATTACCTTATAAACAGTGATTAACAAATTGATACTCAAACGACACCTAAGAATCTTATGTTTTATTATCCAGAATATTGCAGAGAAAAATGGAAGATAAAGAAAGGTATGTCCAATTAACTGAATCCTAAATCACCTGGGCACTTTGTGTTTGAAAGAGGCTGTCCGGTGGCTGGTCCTTAGTAGGAACTCTGTGCTGTTGTAACTAGTGTGCAGAGTTTAGAGCTAGTTACGGTGTAGAAGCCTGTCTGCTCGCCTGTGGTCTGTAATACACCTGTGGGCTGGGCACCTTTGAGGGTTAATAAAGGGTTAGTTTAGGGTATGTTATTGAGCAATGCCGGCAGCGGGAAGAGGGGGACGTTTCCTGGCAAAGTCATCGTCGATTCAGCTGTGTTTTCCCCTATTGACATCGAGACCTTTATTCACACTTCTTGCGCTCTGATCTTCCGAGGGATTTCCACCATGACAAGGCTTTAGGGTTCAAAGTAGGGGGCTTGGCAGACTCATCTGGCTAAAAGTTGGAAACGCTTGAATGAGTTCCTACATTCTGTTTCTGATGTGCCAAGATACTTAATAAGCACGTATGTTTTGTCCTCTGTGTTCCTGTCTGTAGAGCAGGACTGTGTTCCTGGCCATCCCACAGGAGGAAAGTATGGTGAGTTAATAAGTGGTTATAGGAAGCATTTATGTAAGAATGGTATTTTCTGACCCTTAAGTTAAAAATAGGTAACTATGTGAAATGTTAGTCATTTAAATGTGGTACGTGGAAAATAAATACATTAATAATTGTGCGGATAACCTAATAGAACTGGGTTGAATCCAAAAATCAATCTGAGTAGAGAATTGTTCAATGGAGCCAGCATGTATCAGACATTTAGCCCATGCTTGGCGATTTGTTAGGTTCTATTCAGGGGCTAAAAAAGAAAAACAAAATGTGATTTCCCTCCTTGAGTTACTTATGAAACCACTGAGTAGACAAACAGATGTAAAATCAAGAGCAAGTTAAAGCAGTGTGATTAAATACCAAAATGTAGACACTAAATACTTTCAGAAATCAAAGAAAGAGCAGTGAATATAGGGGGTGGAGAGGGGACCCAAGCTGGGTCCTTCAAGGAGTGGAAATTTAAAAGGTAGCAGGGAAGGCATTCTGGACACAGCCTGAGGTCAGAGGCAGGAGCCCTCCCTGCCCAGGGAAGAAACTTTCTTCGAGGCCCTAGGAGGTATATATGTGTAGGTGCAGGTGGACCCCGGCCGCGGAGAGCTTTGAGCATGGTCAAAGTAGTGTTTGAACTGAAGTGTTTGGGTGGTATGCGCTGGAGTAGGTTTTGAGTTGGTGAAGGAAATGATAATGTGGTCTTTTAGGAAGTCTGAGGATTTAGTGGACAGGATTAATAAAGAGAGGGGGAGGTGTAAGAAAGCTTATCAAACGTACCTAGTAAGTGTTAGGCACTGTGCTACATGTTTCACCCACGTTGTCTCATAGAAAGCCTCTGTGATTAAACCAAGTAGTCACATCGTACAGATGTAGAAAATGAGGCCCAGACTGAGTTGCTCAAGTCCCACACCTAGTAAGTGGCAGATAGCATGCAAGCCCAGTCCTGTCCGACTTAGAGCCTTTGCCGTTACCATTGCCTTTTGTTGAAATGTCAGCTCTTCTGATTACCCAAGCCTTGTGGCATGTCTTTTCCTGAAAGTTTAGGATCAGCAGAAGTCATGTGTGTGTCAGTCTAAGCAGCATATTTTGTGTACTCCTGGGTCTGAGCTAGAACCTTGCAATTGGAATGTCCTAGGTATCTAATACTCCCAGGGTACAGACCCACAGATCCTTTGTGGCTATGAATCAACCAGACTTACTCTGTTCATTCCACGAGCCAAAGAATATTTGAGAGGCCTTTAAAGATCTATAACACAAAGCATTTCATTTGTTAATTTATCTTGAGCAGTCTTAACAGGAAAGTAGTTTGGAAAAATTAGATATTGACAAGGTAGAGCTAAATAAATGATTGTTTCTAACTCTCTTCAAGTAGAGCAAGGCAAAAACGATAATGTCATATTGTTGCTACTTCAGTTCCCCGATGGAGATTGGCCATCCATCCCAGCAATCGCCTACAGCTCTTTGTTGATCTCCAGTGTTCCTGCGGGAGGTGTGGAAGCTGCTGGCAGTGGTCTGGAAGAGCAGACAGGAAGGCATTGGGGACTGTTGAGGCTGGTAGCCCTGAGGTGCTGCTGGGTTACGGATGGGTGTTCAGTGGGTTGCGGGCACTCAGGGGGCGCTGAGACGGCAGCACTTTCGGAAGTTTCGGATTCTGCAGGAAGTTGAAACACACTACAGACTCATTCTGGTGAGAGAACTGAACAAACCCTGTGGGCAAGAAGCTTACTTTAAAATTGATTCTCTTCAGCTTGAGAGAAAAAAAGGAAAATTGATATACGTGTCTATAAGGTTTATAGAGATTTCAACTAAACAAGCATTTTAGGTGGAAATAACTTTCTAATATTAATATTTTTCTTTAGATTTTCATTCAAAACTCAACTATCAGAGAATCCTGTATAATCTGTGACAATAACGATCAGAAAGAGAACTTTTAAAAGGGTAGATAAATGGCTGGGCTTTTTTGGTTTTCTGATGATATTTAGTCAAAATAACAAAGCCCTCCTTTATAGATTAACAAAAAAGGCCGGTGTTTAATGTAAGTAATCCTACTTGCCAAGCTGATAGTTATTTATATTGTTTCCTTTTCCATAAGATCCATGGGGGCATACTCCTTAGTTCATGTGTCAATGCTGGGATGCAGCCAGGCCCTCCCTGCCTCTCTTTTTCCTCTAGTGCCCTTGCCCAAACTCTTAAGCCTTAAGAACAGCAGATGGTTGAGTCGGGCATTTAACAGATGTTTGAATCATTCCGTCTTGTTTTTTATAGCATTTTCTTAATGTATTTACTTTCTTAAAAGTACAGCTCCATGTATGTTGTTGCTGATGAGAAGTATGTATGTGTTTGTGCCCTGGTATGCCCGTGAATGTGACAAAATTGTGAACTAAAAACATTGCGTTAACAGATTTCACTAGTAATTGCTTCTGCAAATAAGATGTGGCTAATAAGAAAAAGTTAGTATTAAAAAGTATGCTACATATAATTCAGTGTTTCTTTGTTTATTGTGGTTCTCTATATGCCTTAAAAGTAGAGCCTTCCTAAGAGGAATTTTCACTTGAATACCCGGGTGTAGAGTGTGTGTAGGTGTGTGTTTCTGTGATAAATCCAAACATGGGCTTCTGGTTCTTAGAGTTCTTTAAATTCTAAAACAGTGATTTTTTAACCGGTATGCTGCAAGAATTTTTAAAATGTGCAATACCTGACTATTTTGTCAAGGGCACTAACTTCTTTTCCCTTAGATGGTCAAATTAAAAAATGACAACAGCCAATACAACAGTAACTGTCTGTTGTGAATGAATCAAAATTACACCTATTTTTTGTCAGATTGGTAAAAAATGTATTTTTTGCATGCCACAGAATTTTAGTAATTAGTTTATGTGTGCCATAGATAAAAAAGGTTGAAAATCACTGCTCTAAAAGCTTAGAGATTGACTAATAAGCTCTTTGTGGGGTTGTGTTTCCTTTGGAAAGATATAATGTCAGAAGTTTCCAGAATCACAGGAATTTAGGCTGTAACTCTGTGACCTAGTGAAAGTTTAGACCAGGTTAGGTATGGGCAGCCAGTCCCCCTGGTGCCCCTTAAATGTAACTAGAATAGCTGCTGCTGATATTTGTATCTCTCTCCAGCATTCATTTCTTTTTTCTTGACTATTTACATTTCCCTCTATTTCTGTCTGCCTTTAAAAAGTGTTTATTTTTTAGTAAATACTGAGTAAAATACTGAGTAGCTGCTGAATGATGTAATTATATGGGAGCAATTGGGTTGCCCTGTGGCTGTATTCAGGAAATTGTATGTTAGTTATTTAGTAGCCTGAGAACGTGTAATTCTTTGAATATTTTTTAAGGTACTCTTCTAAAGATATTTAGCTGGTTCTTTTCTTTCCTTGAGCCTGCAAACATAAAAGACAGCCAGAAACTTCCATTCAAGATGGAGGCGTAGGTAAATATGGCTGGCCCCCTCACACAACCACAGCAAAAATTACACCCACACTACAAAACAACTATCATCCAGAATCGTCAGAAAATTGAGCTGTATGGAAGTCTGACAACCAAGGAATTAAAGAAGTCGCATTATCCCGACAGGCAGTCCCACACCCATGTGTGACAGACAAAAGTCAGGAGGGATGCCTTGGAAGTGAGGGATCCCAGCCCACATAAGGCCACCCAGCCCAGGGTTCCAGTGCCAGGAGGACAAGTCCCTATAACTTCTGGCTGTAAAAACCAGTGGGTGTTGTGGCAGTGGAAGAAACTGCAGGATTCTCAAGCATTTCCTCTTAAAGGGCCCACAGTAGACTTAAGACTTACACAGACTCATCCCCTCTGGGCTCCAGCACCGAGGCAACAGATGGTAGGGTACCAGTGGCCCACAGGGAGAAACTGAAGTGTTTGGCATCAGGGCCTCCTGGGCAAAACTGCAGAGGCCAGGCAGCAGCATTGTCCCCTTTCTGAGCCCTCCCCCACACAGAGCCACAGAGCGGTGACACTGTATCTGAGACTTAGATTGTCTTAGGTAATCTAAGGCTCCTCCCCGTCCAATTTACAGATGTGCTTTTCTACACAGGCCATGCTACTAAGACAGGGAATCAAAGCAGTTCTACCTAATACATAGAAACAAACACAGAGAAGCTGCCAAAATGAGGAGACAAAGAAATATGGCCCAAATGAAAGAACAGAACAAAACTCCAGAAAAACAACTAAACAAAATGGAGATAAGCAATTTATCAGATGCAGAGTTCAAAACACTGGTTATTAGGATGCTCAAGTAACTCATTGAGTACTTCAACAGCATAAAAAAGACCCAGGCAGAAAAAAAGGTTACACTAAGTGAAATAAAGAACAATTTACAGGGAACCAACAGTGGAGTGGATGAAGCCAAGAATCAAATCAATGATTTGGAACATAAGGAAGAAAAAACCGTTCAATCAGAACAGCAAGAAGAAAAAAGAATCCCCCCAAATGAGGATAGGCTAAGGAGCCTCTGGGACAACTTCAAACATACCAACATTCAAAACATAGGGGTACCAGAAGGAGAAGAGAAAGAGCAAGGAATTGAAAATTTATTTGAGAAAATAATGAAAGAAAACTTCCCTAATTTGGTGAAGGCAATAGGTATATACAAGTCTAGGAAGCACAGAGAGTTCCAAACAAGGTGGACACCAAGGGGAACCACACCAAGACACATCATAATTAAAATGTCAAAGGTTAAAGATGAAGAAAGAATCTTAAAAGCAGCAAGAGAAAAGCAGAGTTACCTACAAAGACATTCCCCTAAGACTGTCAGCTGATTACTTTGCAGACAAGGAGGGACTGGCCAGAAGTATTCAAAGTGATGAAAATCAAGGACCTACAACCTAGATTTCTCTATCCAGCAAAACTATCGTGTAGAATTGAAGGGCAGATAAAGTGCTTCCCAGACCAGGTAAAGCTAAAGGAGTTCATCATCACCAAGCCATTATTATATTAAATATTAAAGGGACTTATTTAAGAAAAAGAAGATCAAAACTATGAACATTAAAATGGCAATAAATTCACAACTATCAACAACTGAATCTAAAAAACAAGCAAACAAGCAGAGAAGAAACAGAATCATAGATATGGAGATCATTTGGAGGGTTACCATTGGGAGGGGGAAGGGAGAGAATGGCAGGTAAGGTGCAGGGATTAAGCATAATTGGTAGGTGCAAAGCACACGGGGATGTTAAGAACAGTATAGGAAATGGAGTAGTCCAAGTACTTATATGTACAACCCATGGACATGAACTAGGGGGAGGATTGCTGAAGGGAATGGGGGTACCAGGCGGATGGGAGCAAAGGGGTAAAAATTGGGACTACTATAATAGCATAATCAATAAAATGTAGTTTAAAAATTGGAAGGGGGTACACACACACACAAAAAGTCAGCCATACATTATTGTGTTAGGGAATGTAGTATGCTCATCAATTCTGTCATGTACTTGTGTTGAACCTATTTTATATTAATTTAGTAACATTTTTCCAATTCCAGATTTTGTGACAGGGGCAAAGAATACAGTTTGTCCCAACCCTCGGACCCATGTATCTTTCTTCTTTCCTCAGGGCTCCACTTCAGATTCTGCCTCGTGACTCTGGTGACTAAAATTGACTTGTGCCCATTTTTCACCTTTGATTTTTGACACTCGCCCATTCAGTTCCTCCTTTTAAAATAACAGACCATTTCTCTGTCTCCTTTTGTTACCATGTATAAATCTACAACCTTCTGAAGTAACTCATGCTTGGAGACTCTCCCATCGTCTCCTCCCAAGGGGCCTTGTTGTTCCTGCTCTGGCAGTTTAGTGCTTAACACGAAGCTCTTGGTGGTGGTGGTGGTGGTGGTGGTGGTGGTGGTGTTCTCTAAGTTAGAGTCTACATGCTTTCCTTAGATTGACACACACTTTCCTTCCCTGTGATGGGGAATCACTCAGAGAAACTATTTGGATCAGAATCTGGGCCCAAATGTCTACTGCAAATAATGAATCCATTAAAAAAAGCTAAGTTTTACACCAGACATTCTCAGTCTCCTGTCCCCTTCCTCACAGGAAGGAGTGGGGACGGAGCATCTAATTGGCCTAGCCTGGGTCATACTAATGACCACACCTTGACAGAGGCAGGTGATTGAAATCTAGGTGCAAGGTGAGTGGCATACGTTCAACTCACTATATATATGTTAGCACATGGTCAGTAACGATTATATATATTCTCAGAATGTCTGTTGAAGGAAAGGTTCGTAATACAGACCTGTTCTGTGCTATACCCAGCACACAGTGAATTTCTGATAAATGCAAAGCATTAAAGGGGATTCAGCTCAAAATACAAATCTTTTTAATTTCTATATTTCTGGTTTTTTGTGTTCTTAAGGTCTGGGTACATTAATGGTAAGTCATCTTCCTATGAATTAATGACACATTGATTCAGCAAGAACTTTCAGGAATTTTTAAAGGGAAGTCACCAGGGCCCTGTCTTTAGCTTTCTGTTTTGGAGAATGTGTACGTGTGTGTCATCAGGAGGGGTGGGGGCCACAGAAGCCTTCAGGGGAGAGCGGAAATACAGCATCATCATGTGTGTGAGGAAACCTTTGTACTGTTTGCGTAACAAGTCTCGAACATGAGAACCATCCTTGGGAAATGGCTTCATTCATTCAATAGTCTGCTTTGTCAAATTGTCTCATGTTTAAGATTATTTGAACACATGCTTAAGTAAATGTTGGACCACTGAACCTTGCCTAATTTGCTGTTCTTTCAATAAGAAAATATTGTGACCCTGAAAGTCTCCCTCATGAAGGTGGTATAGGAGAAAGGCTTGGCTCCAACAGAGTTTTCGTCCAGCCCACCAGTCACTTCTTCCCCAGTTGTGAGGAAGCGTACAAAGCTGGAGAGACTTCCCATGTAATGAAAAAGCCCAAGACTAGGGAGCCAAACCAGCTGTTAAAATTACAGCGTGATAGCATACATCTTGGGATTCTGTTCGCAGTCTTTCCACTACTGGTGTTAAGTCTTAAAAATCGCAAGTAATCATTATCTGCGGCAGGGTTGTGTATCTGCTTGGGTTCTTTGTTATTAGCAGCAGAAACCAACTCTCATAAACTTAAGCAGAAGGAACCGTGTTGGAAGGATATTAGGGAATTGATAAGAAGACCACAGAACTGGTCTGGGAATTGACAAGAAACAAGATGAATCTGAAAGTCCAGGAACCAACACCTCCCTGAGGTATTTGTAGTAGTTGCTGTCTGGACAGGGAAAAGGTGAGGCCAATCTTCTCGGCCTCCTGTGCTTCTGATCACGGAGAAATCACGGGGAAGGCGCATCTGACCGACCTCGCTTGGGTCCTGTTACTGCCACACCTTGATGGAGGGAGGGTGGGGTACCCCAGATCTTATCCAAGAAAGGTCATTCTCCGAAAGGAAATTAGGATGAATTTATTGAAGGTTATGCTGAGTAGCCAAAAGCAGCAAGTGGCCACCACAGGACAGTGGAAGGGATTGACTGACAGGAGGAGGCCAGGGCTAGTTTTCCTTTGGGAAATGAGGGCTAGAAGCGTGTGCTCATGTACATTGGCCATGAGGTGTGTCTTTTTCCATCCCTCCATATACCCGCCTTACCCCACCCCTTCTTTCTCTCTTAGTGTGAGCCTGAGAAGGACAGTCCTATTGTAATGTTGATTTGTACACATGTGGGATACATGTATGTCAAAGGTGGTGGTGGTGAAGCAGTTATATGCTGATCAATTTTGAGCAATTTATCTTTCTGTAAGCCCCTCCTCCTTGAGTCACTTAGTGTTTGTCATTGGCCTGTGGCTCAGTTTGCAAGTTAACCTGCTCTGCCCTCGCTGCCCAGTGAGGGGGGATTTTGTGTGTTAAGTGTGTTCATCAATAGCCATACTTTTTCCTTTTGGACTTTATAGATAAATAAACTCATACCCCAACTTGATTTCAGTTGGTTGTCGGAGTTGATTTATGCATGGAGCAGACAGTCACTAAGTAAACATTGCTTAGCGATTAAAGCTGTACCTTTAAGGGAATATTAATTTACCCTGCCACACCTTCTTATTGCAGGAATGGCAGTAGAATCCGACACTTTCTTCTGCATTCTCCATCTGAAAAGGAGAGTGCAGTCTTTCAAAAGGAAGTGAATTTTAATATCCTGGAATATAGGGAGGGCATGAATCTTTTTGCTTATCTGTGAACTTTTAACAACATTGATAGTGTACCTCCTGGGTGTAAGAAAAATGATTAAATGCAATTTTTATCAAATAAATGTTTAAGTGATTTCCTGATGCTCCTGTCTTAGTCCCTGCAGAGTTCTAAATTTCCGTAGCTCTTACCATCAGTGTCTGAACCGTGAGTCTAATGCTCAGCAGAGACATTCTGGACATTTTTCGGAGTGCTGTGAAAACGTGACCCAGCGTGTTTCTCTTCCAGCACCCAGTGCTCGATGAGCCAATAGCTGAAGCTGTCTGCATCATCGCAGACACAGAGAAGTGGAGTGTCCAGGTGGCCACAAGCCAGAGGAAAGTGATGGACAGCACGAAGCTAGGCCAGGACGTCTTGGTCTCCAGTCAGGTCTCCAGTTTACTTCAGTCCATTTTACAGCTTTACAAGCTTCACCTCCCTGCTGATTTTGTGAGTATTTGTTCTCATGTCACCAAAGAAATACAGTTAAAAAACACCTATAACAGTACTTTGAAGAAGATGCTTTGAGATACATCTCTCTGTCATCTTAGTGGCAGTGTGGCATGACAAGGAGACCGGTGAACGTAACTGGGTTAAAGGCTAGCCTAGCCCATTAGTTGTGTGATGGTGGACAATCCCAGGTGTCTCTGAACCTCAGCTTTCTCGTTTGTAAGATGAAGATAGTACCTGTTCGACAAGCGTGTTGTGAGAATCCTCTGAAAATTAGGGCTAAGGTACTGCTTTTAAACTGTCAAAGCAGAGTTTAAAGAGCCAGAGTACAGCAGTGGCCCCCGCCTGGGCATTAAAGCCCAGTAGCCTGAGGTCAGACCACGCTCAGCTAACTGTGCGACTTCTTAATGCCTCAATTATCTGTAAAGCTGGGGAAATAATAGAACCTAACGCATTACAAAGACCAGATAAGTTACGTAAAGCTCTTGGGGTGGTGTTGGTGTTAGAAACACTCAAGAAAGCAGCTACTATTCGTCTGATTAGTATAGTTTCATCAACAAATATTAGTGTTGTAAAGACTGACAACGCCTTTTCACTGAAATCTTTACTTGGGCTTTACACTGAAGCTTACTCCTGCACGATGTCTCTCTCTGGAGTGAAATGAGAAGAACCTACGGGTTCCCGCAACCTAACTTTTCTCCTACATTTGAAGGCAGATTTTCTTTCTAGTAGCAAGTTACATCCTTCTGCTTTCGAGGTCGAAGTCTTCTCTTCTGTAAGGGAAGGAAGACATATTAGAGTTTTTAGTTTCTTACTGTTATCATTATTCACCAAACTTTTACATTTTATTCAATATAGAGCTCTTATTACTTTTGACATCTAAGTTTTCTAAGCAATAAATTACTGTTGCTAATTCTTTTTAACTTCATTTGGACAGAAATACGTTTAACCACTTAATGATATGAATGACTTAACTTTGCGAAACTAAGATCAGAGGAAATTTCATCTGCAGTTTAAAAATTCTCCGTAAAAATCATTTGCATGAAACATATGATTAAATGCCTATTAGAGCTTTCAGTGTGAAGGGAGATAGTAGCTATTTAAAATCTCAAAAGTTAAAAATCAAAGAAACTCGTCTCAGGATTAAGATCCCAGAAAGGAGGAGGAAGAACTCACAGTTCTGTTAACTAATCAGGCCTTTTTAAAAACAATTCCACACACTTTGATTTCAAGAACAATGTACATTCCACATAGACCACTGTTCTCTTTGACACTGCTACATAGAATTTCACGGAGACTGAAGACACTGCAGATCAGCTGTTTTAAAACAAAGGAGTCCATGTAGTGTGAATGCTCTCTTTAACATTTTGTAGCACCCTTATTGAAAAGTGTACATTTACTCCATAAGAAACTGAAACTGAACAGGAGAGAGACCCTTTCACCACTGAACCCTGTTTATTCGGGGGAACGTTTTCGCGAGGATTGCTCAGCTCCTGCTTGCTGTGATTGTCATGCCTCGTCACTTACCAGTTGTGTTTCATCCACCCAACACCAGGCATTTGAAATTTTAAGCCAATGAAAAATTAACAAGATTACATTTCTAATGGATAATTTTTCCATGTCACTGATTGGCCCAGATGGTCAAGATCAACATTCTCAAATGCATTTGTTAATCTTTTTTACCTTGAAAATAGCAGGCGTAATGGTCTAGAAGAAAATGATGCATGACAGCATTACCCTTGCCAGAGCCGTCAGGTGTCTTACTGAAGATGCTTGGACAGCTCTGCCTGCCAAACGCAAAAGCACTTGCCTCTGGTGAAAGGCACAGATGGTGGCTGTTCTCTAAAAAATGAAATTGGACACGATTCCAAGGGTAGAGATGTCCTGAAGATAATTGTCCTTTATTTATTGTTACTAAAGACCTAGTTAAAATACAGTCTTGAGAGAGAGAGAAAAAAAAGAACTTCAAAATAACCTTGTTCCAGTGATTCTACTTCTGGGAATATGTCGTGCCAAAATAATCTGATATGTAGGAAAAAAACATCAGCAGAGACATCCTTTACAGAATTATTTATAATAACAAAAATGTGAATTGCTGTGTGGTTAATAAAATAATGGTAAATCACAGTCTCGAAAATCATTTAGCCATAACATTACACTGATAAAGAAGTTTTACTAACGTGAGGAAAGGATTATTATAAAGTTTTTTAGAAGCAGGAAATAATTGCATTGATAGAATGATTTCAACTACGTAAAGAACAAATGCTTTTTAGAAAAGACTAGAAGATATATATGAAAATCTTAATAGTCATTGGAAAAATTAAACTTTGTTTTACAAAAACCTATTCTTATATCTACTAGTGATAGAGTTTGAGATGGCCTGTAATTTTTAAGTGTATTTGGTTATAATTGCGAACTTGGAAATGAATTAAGAGGACTCTAGCTCCTAGAACACTGGCAGAGGCTTGCGTTCCTGCCCTCACCATAGATGTTATTGGCTTCACAGTGCATCATGCATCTTGAAGACAGACTACAGGAGATGTACCTTAAAAGTAAGATGCTGTCTGAATATCTTCGTGGGCACACACGAGTCCATGTGAAAGAATTAGGTGTCGTGCTGGGGTGAGTTCTCTTTGTCATCATTTTTTCCTGTGATGGGCTTGTCCCTAGCACTGTACCCGCCAACCCATTGGGCCTGTGCACCTAAAACCTACTGGCCCCAGTGCCCCATCAAAGAGCTTGGGACCATCAGGTGTGTGCCTCTGCTGCTCCCCAGGGAACAGCGTGTTCTTTGTATCTGATACTGTAGTATCACACCGGGAAATAAGCACGGAACTTCAAGCTAGTGGTACTTTATGTTAGTCTCCCTGGGTTATTTTACGTGCAGAAGTGAAACATTTAACCCCACTCTGTGTCCCCATTTCTAGACATTTCAGTAAGATATAGAAGGCACACACTGTCAGACACACAGCGGCAGCCTGTGCTCCCCTTCTGCATCCAAGGGGAGGCAGGACAGGCATTGTGGGCTTCCGGGGTGGCCTGCATGCTCGCCGGGTGACGGTGCTCCCCTCCCGTTGATGATAAGCCCAGAAGAGATGTGCTTGTGTTACTAACAGTGCGGAGCATCCTTCTGAGGGTCTTTGCCCTGACTTCTCCAGAGAAGAAATCCTGGCTTTTGTATTACGCTGCTAAATTTTTCAACACACTAACAAAAAGATCGTGTGTATGGGGACTTGTCCCCCTACCTATGATGATGATTCCCCCAGTTTGGGCAAGAAAATGTTGTACATGTATCATCTACCTTGACATTTTCTATTAAGTCTGCTAATCAGAGCATCAAGACTCAGGCCTTTGCATCTTGTCAGACTCTCCATCTTGCATACCCAGGACAGGACTTCCTGTATGGTTTGGCTCCTAGCATTTCCTCTTACAGATTTTCCTTATGTATTTCATTTTTAAAGTATTTCCCCCTTTTGAGGCACTTGCTTTTGCAGTTAACTTACAGAGTGTCTCTTTGTTGGGTTTTGTTCTTAATTTTGGTTTACCAGCCTCACACTTGCATCTTGCTGCATTGATGTTTCCCATTGCCAGATGGGTGCCTTCTATTTCTAGGACTCTTGCCTGGTCCCTGACTCCAACACATGTCCACCATCCACACTATTAGCCAGATCCTAGGATTTATGTGCACTTCTCATCTCTAGGCCCTCTTAGTCCATTATTAGCGGGAGTCACACCCAGCCTTTCTCCAGCCCCTCCTTCCCATGGTAAGAGCCAGCAGCACCAAAGGTGCCGGAGAGCCTCTTGTCCACCTGCAATTACATCTGTAGGGAGCATTACTGGAGAAAGCGTATAAAAACTCCATGAGGTAATGCCAGCTACCTTTTTACATTTCTAACTTTTTGTGGAATTCAAGGGAAAGATGACATATTTCACAGACGGAAGCAGTCCTTAGTTTTTTCAGGACATTTGTCAGCACATAGTCTGTGACAGTGCTGTACCTGCCTCTGCTTTAAGACAAGCAGCCACACTTGTGTCCATCTGACGTGCGATGTCTTTTGATTCAGTATCAGTTAGTGTCACTTTGCTCTCAGAATGTCACCGCTCAAATGCTTAGTGAGGATCTAAGTTGTATAGCCTGTTGAGCAAACCCCCAAGGTTTTTGAAGAAATTACCGCCTTCATTATTTTCCAAAGAGTAATTGTAACTTCGGTGCAGAATCAGTGCGAATGCAGGATGTTGACTGGAGGAAGGAGGAGACAGTGGAGAAAACGTAGAAGTACAACATATGAGGTGGCACAGGGCACACAGAAAAGTTATGCATTTAAAATTGGAGACCCCAGCCATGGGACAGCTGCTCCGTGTCTGTACGTATGCCCAGCACACCTATATCACCCCTATCCTCTAGGCTGGTCCACTGGGAGCTCACGTCAGATGGACAGGTTTATCGCCTTTCTGTCTTTTTCTCTTGTTTTAAGCAATGATCTAGCAACCTTGGTACCCAACAGTAATACTTAACTGCAAAATCATGCTACTTTAAAGTAATCATCTTTTCCTTTTCAATACTCAGGATCGAATCGAACGACCTGCCTCTGTTGACAGCTATTGCCAGTACTCATTCTCCTTATGTCGCTCAAATACTCTTATAAGCTAAAGCTCAGGACAGTTCTTCCTTGGAAGAAACACAGAATACAGATTCTCAGCTGAAGGAGAAAGGAATAAGCTCTTGCGACATCAAAAGCAAAAGAAGAGGAAACAGGAGTAGTCATTCCACTGCTTTGTGTTGTTTTACGTTGTTGCTGTCACGTGGATGCTTCATTGGAACTTAGGTTTACTTGACAGAACGGCGTGCGTGTGCTTCACGAACACTGTAGGCCTTTCGTTGCCCATGAATAAGCAGGGAGAGTGACCTTTTTGATAGGAGGAAGCATAGCACCACACTAAACACTAAGCTGTCAGTACAGATTGCCTTGTGTGTTCGGACCGAACGACAAGTGACGTTGGAGCAGGAGGCGAACGGCGTACACATCGTTCCAGGAGGAGACGTTTCCGAGCTGAAGCCTGAGCTCTCCACCCCGGAGGAAGCATTATTTTGCTGTTCAAAAAGACAGTCGGAAAAAGGATTTCAGATTCCAAGTCAGAGTTGGCTTTTTACAAAAGGTGAAGAAAAGAAAGCCACATTGTGCCGTCTTCAGCTCTGGTGGCTGCAGGAGTGACCATCTGACATGAAACGTGAAAGAACACTGACTGTTGGGAAGAGAGTGCTTTAGGGACCCATGGCTTCACATCTCGGCGTTTACCTTGTCTCAGATGTAGCCACAGGTTGGTTAGAGGTGGGCTGTCGGTGCAGTAAACCCAAGAATCAATGCAGCATCCTAATCCCGTCAAGATGAGTTGGTAGCAGAGTACACCGTCTGATACCATGGGGTTAACCTTGTCCTTCTTAGAGCTTTCAGTGGCTTCTTTAGGAGAGGCCACTTACCAAAGTTATTTCTATAAACGCAAGCGCATTTGTTGCTAAATTCTTCCAGCCAAAGCTACTTTCTTCCTGTAATAGTTAATACAAATGACTATTTATATTTTAAAAGGCACAGCTGTCCTGGCGGGAAATGAACCCTGCCACAGTTTGGGATGACGACTGAAAGTAATTAGTTTGAACACTCATAAACAATTGGTACCTGGTCTAAATTTTTACATTACCATCTCTGTGCCTTCTCGGTCCTACATACTTTTCCAAACACGGTTCCAGAAACTAACTTACCCATAGTATCAAACCTGCCAAAATGAGGAATTCTTTGTTAGCATGGTTCACTTTAAAAAAACTTAATTTTCTGTTAATATAAAAGAAACCTAGTTTACTGACCATGAACTATGACGGTGTCAGATGATGTACTGACATCCAGGATAAAGAAAAAAACTTAAAAAAATTGATCATTAGATGACAGGAGCTAATCTAGTAAAGCAAAACACTGTTAGCATCTTGATGACCTTGAGCACAGCTCATTATAACCAGGCTCTAGTTTCCTTTCACTGTTTTATAAATTAATTTCAGCCCTTTCCATGTGTCCTTTGCACCTGAGAATATGAAGTAACTGCCCTATCGGGTTACAATGACTTCACGTTTTCTGTTTGACAAAATCCTGTCCTAAACACCAAGCTACATACGTTTGTCTCTTCTTTTACAAATGCAAGTTAACTATTTGTTCGAAAGCGTATAGCAGCAGTACCAGTGGAGCGAAATGGGTAAATTATTTATTAGGAATAAGTCAGAATTGCTGCCTTCCTTCCTCTCTTTTTATGATGTGAAATGTAGATGGGTGCATTAAAACTCTTACAATCTTTCACTTTTATTTTATGTTTTTCTTTAAGTTAAAGTTTTCTATTCTTAGACCTTTTTTTGCCTACCGTCTGAGTTTAGTGTTCTGAGTTCTCCAGTTTCACGACATCACTGCTTGTTGTTACGCTGTACAAAGAGAATGGACCTTACCTGTGGCTCAGCTCACCCATCGTTTGTTTTTCATTACATGTAAATAAGTTGTAATAGCTGATGTTACATCATTTCCATCTGTACCAGTTTAAAGCATTCCCTCATCTCTCGTTCCCTTTTCCTTGTTTACACGTTTTGGGCACTTTTCCTCATTCACCACCTTCCAGGGTTTCATAGGAAATAACTAGATACAAAATCAGTTCCATTCTAATGTGGCATGTTGAAAATTAGACCCACATAGGGAAAATTGAGCTTTAAAAGGCTGATTCGTAACTTCATACATAAAAGATTTAGCTCAGCCCCCTCTAAGCCTGCGAAGATTTAATTTGCCTTTTAATCTACTGTTCCAAAACTCTCTCTTGAAAAATGTCTGTTGGGAACCGCAGGTGGGTCGCGTGTGGGGGCTGCTCAGTGATGCTCAGGGTTCTGGCCAGGACCTGACCCGCACAGCTCCTGCCTGCCGAAGCAGACCACGGATGCTGCTGCTCTTTCACAGGCCTCCTTTAAATTACATTCAAGCCTTGTCTGTCTTAAATGCAACCTCTTCCCAAAAGCGGAAAAGAAAAAAAAAATCTCATGGACTTGTGTTGAGATAACACCTGCTTACACACCACACACCACCCAGGGGCTTAAATTTGTCTTAGCCGAAGAGGCAAGAAAGGGATCCCGCCCTCTCCCATGCCCACCTCAAGAAACAAATAAAAATGCTTAAAAACATTTGAGAAAACTACCTCAGTTGACAGGATTCCACCTTTAGGATTTCTTCAACTTTTAAGTCTTACCTGTTGAGTGTAACCTTTGTAGCATTTTGCTTCTTTGAGCAAGCTAGCGAGGCATGACAGCGCAGAAGTGTGTACATGTTACTGTGACGGACCTCTTTCTAGCATGTTGCAGTTTTATTTTTAATAGATTAACAAGTGATATGAATGTAAAGATAATTGTGTACGTTCAGACGTGACAATGAAAATTTAAAATGTAGCTTCCATACTTGTGCATAACTCCAAAGTATTTTATTTTTATCAGTGTTAAATAGCTTTTTGTACAGGCTTCAATCCATTTTTCTGAAGTGTGCTGTTTTTTAATGAAAGTAACTATGGTCTTTTCACATCCCATGGAACTTCCGTTTACACATCACAACTTTTTACACTTACCATATTTTTCAAAATTAACCTTTTGTGGGGGGAGAATTCTTGCTTGCTACATGATGCTAAACTGTTGTTTAGGCTCTTATAATTAGGTCCTGAAATTTCATAAAAATTTAGTCTGTAGCTTTTTAGGTTCTTCACTAGGGTTGGTTGTACATAAAAATAAAGAACATAAAGTGACCCCCCAATTTTTTAAATGTCTGGATTTGCCCACTCTTCTGTACTTTTGAAAGTATTTAGTTCATGCATACCTTTACCATTAAGTTGAATCTTCAGCTCCTCTTGGAAATGTGAACCATTTGCTTTGTGTTGTGCTTTGGGGAGGGGACATTTTATCATAATACTTGCCTAAATCAAGCAGCCCCCTCGGAATGTTAATTTTTAAACGTCAAAATTTGGTGAACTCTATGTCCTGGAAGCAAGACTGCAATATGTTCAAATGTAGGTGGTGTTTAAAAATGGAGAAAATTCTGGGATTTGTTATAATGGAAGCTCCATGAAGACAAATTGATAGGGCTTTATATTTTTGATCACTTAAATAGCTATCAATGTCAATGTTTGGGAAATTTTTCTTAAAACTTGTTCATGTTTATTTTGATCCATTTTTTTGTGTCATTTGGTGCAATAAACCTTTTGAATTTATCTTGAACATTTGTTTGTACGTTGAATCTTAGGACTTAAGAACTTAGAGATCTCCTTTACATTAACTCATGCTGCCGAAATGAGTTTATTTTATATGCCAGTTGGAAATGCAGGGCCATTTTTACTTAGCAGAATGCTGGGCGAAGGGGTCGGAGGCTGCGGGTGAGAGCAGAAACATAATGTGCGGGGCCCCCCATGGGACGAAGAATTGCGTTGTCTCACCTCCTGTGTGACTTTGAGATACCATACTGGACATTCACGTGAGTAAAAAGAAACCTGTTTATTGTTATCTAAGCTGAGAACTTAATTGAGCTTTACATGAAAGCACAATGTATTTTTCAAATGATTTTTAACATATGCTGTATTTTTCCGAAATGCCACTGTTGTATAAATTGAGGGAGGATTTTACCTTGTGAGGTTCAGAATGTCAACAAGGAGTGACATGATGTGCAAGACATTACCAACAGCTACGGCACTGACGGAACTGAGTCACCAACACAGCGCATCTCTGCCAGTCTTCACTTTTAGCTGTGGCAGCACGGAGACTGTGTACACTCGTGTGTACACATGAGTACCTGCCCACTTCATTCTATTTCCTATTTTAATCTAGTGCCCTGATATTTTTAATGTACTTAAAAGTATATTACTATAACTTGCTTTTTAAATAGTAATTCTAGTGCATTGCATTGGTCTGTTATAAAGTATATGTTTAAGTGCGTTGTATTATTTATGAATTTTATTTGAGGAAACTAAAGATCATTATAAAATATTAACTATGAAATAGATGAGGTCATTGATATTCATTGTCTCACGAAAAAATATGCTATTAATTGTAACTTTTGTAGCAACATAATACCACACTGAATTTTGTTGTTTTAGGACTACAGAGAGAAATAACATTAGGTTTTTCAAAATACTTTTTGGATTAAATGGACATTTTAAATGTTTTCTATATTCCCTCAAGCAGCTTTAAAATCATGCTATTGGTAAAGAACTTACACAGACACGTACACACCACATTGCTTTTTGGTTCCCTGGTGTCTGGACTGTTTTGTCAGATGCTTTATATATATTTCTTCATTTAATCTCCACATCTGGAGGTGATGGGTACTATGATAGTGTTATGTATCAACTTGGTTAGACCATGGTACCCGGATATTTGGCCAAACACCAGTGTGGATGCTGCTGTAAAGGAATTTATTAGATGAGATTAACATTGAAATGAGTAGACTGAGTAAAGCAGATTGCCCTTCCTAATGTAGGTGGGCCCTGTCCAATCAGTTGAAGGACTTAAGAGAAAACAGACAGACTAAGGTCCCCGATGAAAAGGGGATTCTGCCTCTAGACTGCCTTCGAACTTGAACTGCAACACCATTCTTGCCTGGGTCTCCAGCCTGCTTGCCTACCCTGCAGATGTTGGATTTGCCACCCTCTACAATCATGTGAGCCAATTTTTAAGTTCCTTAAAATCAGTCAATCTAGCTGTACATCCCGTTGGTTCTGTATCTCTGGGTAGCCCACGACTGGATAGTCCAATGATACATATGATGACCTCAAAATGGAATTGGTTAGTTAGAATATTGTCATACCAAAGTACAGACTTTGGGGCAAAGACCTTTAATGCAGTAAACAGTACAGATGTCAGAGTAATCCCTTAAGGGTTAAGATACAAGTCACATGGTCTCTGAATGTGTGCTGCAAAGGAGATGTGGGAGAACAAGAAAAGTGAAAGTGAGAAACAGCCCTCTGAGAGCGCCAGGAATGCGGTAACGCTCCATTCACAGTGGAAGAACAAAGCCCCTTCCTGTGAACAGGAGTGCTGCCATTGTGTGCTGCTGACTTACAGCCGTGCACCTCCCTCAGTGTCCGCGGGTCCCAAGTCATCAGTTGTCATTCCGTTTTCTCATTTCCCAGTGCTCAATCTATGGACTTTTTCTACTCAGTGTGTAAAAAGAAAATTTCACCCACATTAACCTTTTCTCCCGTGGTCCTCTTTATTCTAAATTTCTCCTTCCTTTGACAACTACGCTTTTTCTCCAGAGGTTTACTTGGCATTCACTCCTCTGCTTCCTGTTCATTCGCTCCTTACTGTCACGTGCTCCCTCCCCGCCCTCCCTACTCTCAGGAGGTCTAAGGTTCAGCCCCTACTTCACTCTTTTCCATTGTTGCTGGAGGCTTTCCCCACACCTAGTCAGCACTGAATCTAGTGCTTTCCTTGTGTCTCTTAATATGCCAGATTTCCTCCTTTCTGTTTGCCTTCTCTTAATCCCTGCTCATTTGTCAGTTGAGCTACCAAAATGCTTTTCAAACTCATCTCCCTTTCATGTCAAACAGTTCTTATTAACCTTCCAGGCAGTGTCTAAATAAAGTCGATTTCTGTCACTTTTATTTAAAAGTCAGCCCAGTAAATTCCAAGTTCCTAGCATCATGCATTCAAATGATACCACTGATCCCTCTCCCCCTGCCTCATCACCAGATATATGTCTGGGCTCACTATTTTCCAGCCATGCTGAATCACACGTACTTCCTCCAAAGCACGAGGTAGTGGTTGCCTTTGCCTTGCCAACTTGTTTTTCCCAGTCTCCCGTTCCCTCACTCCATCAAGTTCTTCCTCTTCCTAGCTCAACATGCACTGTCAAATCCTCTAGCCCCTTGCCACTTCAGGTCCCTGGAGCAGCAGCAGATGCATTGCCTGGGACCTGGAGAGAAATGCACAATCACAAACCCCATCCCAGACTTACCGAATTAAAATCTGTATCTTAATGTGATCTCCAAATGATTCACATACACATTAAAATTTGAAAATTACTGCTTTCGCACTCAATGTGAATGAATGGATGAGGGAAGAATGTATCAATCACTGAAATTATATCCATGAAATAGAAATGGATGATGTTTAAAAAATGTGTTACATACACAAAAATTTAGTAACACTTCAGTGGCTATTATTTATGTGGAGACAAAAAAAGTGAATCAAATACCAAATAGGGAAAATAACAAGTGGACTAGAAGACAGAACTTGAGAGGCATTTTGTGATTTTTGAAACGGAGAAATTTGGAGAAATGTAGTACAAAATACAGCCTAGAAATTTGTCCAATTTTCAAAAATATTTGTAAGCATTTTAGGTAAATGTATACAAAAACGATTCATGCTGTTAAATACCATAAATTGCATTTTAGAAGTATTTTAATTACATTCCAAACTTAGGTTAATAAGTAGAAATCCAAACCCAAGGACCTGAACGTATAAAATATGCCCATTTTGAGCCATCTATCGTGATGAGAAAAAATGATATTGTATATTAGCATTATGCTTCTAAGATTTCCCCCAAATCACTCAGCACCACTGACAAATTTTCCCTTTTTGAGGCTGCTTTCAGTGCATGGTTCTGAATCCTCCAGCATAAGAATGGAAAATGGGCTGGCTTTCCTGGTAAGTATAGTAATGGTAGCCCCCAACTGGTGGCTAGTGTGGGGCATTATGTTGGAGGCTTTGCACATGTTGTATTCGTTATTTGCTTTTGAATTTATAAGCACACTTGCTTCAAGTTATTTTCATTGAAGAGGATTTATATTAGATGGGGGGAGGCTTGAGTATTTATTAAAGTATTATCTGTAAGTCTCCTATGGGATGGTCAAAAAATGGACTTGGGAAACAGGTTTCTAATATATCTCTGGATATTTAGAAGAAAGCCTAGTTGATAGAAAGATGATTTTGAATGATACAGTGATTTGTTTATCTCTGGAAGGGAAGAGATGTGACCAAGTGATCGATTACTCTCAGCAACAATGAGTTAAACCCACCTCAGGTGCCCCTTTGATGTGATGCACTGAGAATGACAGAACATCACTTACCTGGGATTCCTGCCAGAAACCCGAAACCTGACTCTACTCAGGAGAAAGCATCAGATAGAGCCAAGTCAAGAGATGCTCTCCAGAACTGGTCTATGCTGTTCAAAATGTGTCGGTGCTATGAAAATCCGAGACTAAGGAAATGTTCCAAAGTGAAGGAGACTAAAGAGACATGAGGAGTCAATGTAATGCATGATCCCAGGTGGGATCCTGGATCGGAGCAAAATACAAAGGACATTTTCGGGTCAGTTAGTAAAGTTGGATTATGAACTATAGACTAGATACCGATCTTAAACGGGTAAGCCACAAGAATTTTTAAAACATGCAATACCTGACTAGTCAGGGGCACTGACCTCTTTTCCCTTATGTTGTCAAATAAAAAAATGACAACAGCCAACACAATAGCTATCGGTGTGAACAAATCAAAATTATACCTATTTTTTTGTCAGATTGGCCAAAAATATAAAATCTTTTTTGATGTGCTGCAGAATTTTAGTAATTTATGTGTGCCATGAGATAAGAAAAGGTTGAAAATCACTGGATTAGATAATAATGTTGTATCAATATTAAATTTCCTAAATCTTAGGATTATACAGTGGTTATGTGAGAGCATATCCTTGTTCTTAGGAAATACAACCTGAAGCATTTAGGGGTAAAGGGGCATCATGTCTGCAACTTACCCTCAAATGGTTGGGAAGAAAACAAATATATGTGTGTGTGTATGTGTATATTTGCACACACAGAAAGAAAGCATTAAAGCAAATTAACAACTGATTATTCTAGGTGAAGAATGTATCAGGAGTTCACTTTCTCCTGTTCTTGCAATGCTTCTGCAAGTTTGAAATCATTTCAAAATGAAAAGTCTCTTAACAGATTTGTTTTAATGGACAGTTTTTTTAAACTTAAAAAAAAAACCCACACGTAGACTTGTTCAGTTGATTTAGTGACTGATAGAAGAAGGCCTTTGGGATCGTGTAGCCTGTGATCACTCCAGGCCTACACAAAGTTAGTTCAGAGGTGGGAAAGTAACTAATCCAAGTCTCTTCTACACACACTATAGTAAATTCTGTCGTTTGGACCCAGCCCAGAACTCAGAGCACATAAGAATATTAGCAGCTGAACTGTTCCCTTTTTCAATACAAAGTGTCCCCGGGGTCAGGGCCTACCAAGGAGGACTTCTGCAGCCCCCTCATGGAACGTTTCCAATAGATATAATTAATTGCTAATGAATCAGATTTCTGGCGACAGAGGGTAAACAATGTTCTAGGGAGTTGGCAAGATTCAGTGGAGTCAGGAGACTTCATGTGCAGAGCATGCATCTCTGAGTGTAGCCCAGCTGTTCTATCACCTTTTCTGTCACGGAATTTGTGGTCATACTGGAAACACTGCACGAGTGCAGTGTGCGTTGTGCTGTGGGACTATGCAAAAGAACCTTAGGAAATAGCTGTTACACATTCTTTACTTGATTCCCATGATAACTTACAAATATTCACGACAGATACTAATATTCCCATTGTACTTATTTAAAAAAACCCAGATAGCGGAGTTATACAACTTGCTCAAGATTCCATAGGTAGTAATGGGAAAAATTTGAACTGGTGTATTCTCACTCTGCTAGGCCATCTGTAAGGGTTTTAAGAAGGTTTAAAGATTTGCCTCCATTTCACAGACAGAGCTTTCTCGGGTATTGGAAGTCAAGGGGCTGGCCTCTCTCCAGGTTCAACCAGACGATCAGTGGGCAGTTGTAAAGATTGAACCCCACAACCTCTTGTTTTCTTCAGCTATAAAATGGGAATAATACCCACCTACCTGCAGCATAGACATTACTGTGGAAATCCAATGTAAATTGCAGAATGATTTGATAGGTTAAAAGGAGCTATGAAATATTATTAGCAGTATTACTATTGGATAGCATTCTCCAATGTATATTTTGAAAGAGCTTGATGTTTCCTATGATTCAGAAAAGCAGATGGTCATACCTCCTCTTTTGCTGGCTTTGGTGGCTTAGGTAAACTGGAAACTCCTCGCATTGCTACCTTACTCTGTCTCACGAGGGAGGCCCCTTTGGAATTTCTTAGATTGGTGTTCTCATAATCACCCATATTCCAGGCAATTCGAGCACGGCTGAATCTTCCCAGCATATCCATAATATAAGGTTTTGGTTGCCTGAAACAGGAACAAATTGGTCGGTTCTCAGATCAGAAGGACCTACAAACAAGGCCACCAGTTTTCAAATAGTGGAGATTTGTCTGTTTATCTTGTGATTCAAGGTGATTTCTAGCCACGAGGCTTGGGAAAGCTAACGTCCTGAGACAGTGTTCTGAGAAGTTTCCAGGCTCTGCCCACTCACTTCACTGGATGTCCAGCTGCTGGTGATGGGGAACTGCCTTAACCTAGGAATCTAACTGATGCATTCGCCCATAAGAGTCATGACTGCCCCTCATGTCCGACAGGCTGAGCACGCAAGATGCTGAGAAGTGGAAGGTGGAAATGCTCAGGCTGAGACTCCATGAGACCCACACGTTCTGCAGGACATGGTTTGCTCAGGCTGAGATCTCAGGGGAATTCAGGAAAGCACCAGCTCTGTAATTCCAGACTCTGGCTTCGGATGGCATATTAGAAGAATGATCTAGGCTTTATTCTCTTTCCCCAGGGAAATGCTTTTCTAGGTTCCCACACCCCTAAATTAGAATATTATTTGAGGACTGCCTTCTCATTATAAAGGGCTAGCTCAGAGGGGAAAAGACAAAGGATCAGAGGACAAGGATCTGCCATCCCATTTGGATGGCTGTCCTCACTCTAGAGAGCCTCTTGGGGCTTCTCACCCCACCATCCCTCTACCTCGGCGCTCAGAGCCCCTTAGCCATTGCAGATTTCCCTTCCCCGAATCTGAGTTCCGTGGGTTCCCAAGTTCTTTGGATCAAGATTTATGGTAGGTCTGCATCGCTCTCATTCAAGGCCATGTGCACACAACTATACCCTGCATAGTACGCGGCAGAACAAACAGCGATTTGGAACAAAGTTCCTGTTTCATAGAGCTTATATACCAGTGGGGGAGACAGACAATAAAAATAAGTCAGTCAAATATTTGGGAAGTACCATGAAGAATAATAAATCCAGATAAGGAAGAGAAAATACAGGGCATGCTATTTTTGTGAGGGGAAGCAGGAGAGGGGGAGGTAATGCTTAAGTCAAGAGCCAAATGAAGAGAGAGGCCACGGATCCTCAAGGCACGCAGGGTCAGGCACTCCCTGGAATCCCAGAACCCCTGCATGGGGAGGGGACTGGCCCTCCCTCTGCAGCACACCCTCCCTGACACGCCACAGCCTGCAGAATGAAGTTCCAGCTCCTTAGCAAAGCACACAAGGGCGTTTGTTGTTGCTATTTGCTTTTTGTCTGTTTTCTCTTTTTTTTTAAATGGTCTTCCCACAGGGACCTTTCTGGTCTGCTCTGCAGCCTCTCAGACAGACACAGACACACACACACACCCTTCACAGCACACTCACTGCCCCTCTCTGTGAGCTCTGAAGGAGCTGGGCTCTCAGACCTTCAGACTTCTGCTTCCACCCTTCCTTCTGCTGGTAGCTCTTTCCCTCTCTTCCTGGCAAACTGTAGCCAAGGCTTTAAATGGCACCATTTCTGTGAAGACTTTCCTTATTCCTGTCAGGCAGCACTTTCCTTCCACAGCACGTTACCTGTGAATTCTTTTGCAGAAACTATTAGAATGTATTAAATTTCCAGGGCAGCAGGCCCTCTGCTCCAAACTCAGTGCTCCTTAAAGAGCCCAGAATGTGTCTCATTCATCATCGGCTCCAGCACCTGTTACCCTGCCTGACAGGTACTTCACACTCAACTAACTATTCTGTGATGGATGGAGTAACGGGGGAGGGAGGGAGAACATCAGGGCGGACTTTCTTTTTATAAATTTTTATAATTTTGTTCAAGTACAGTTTACATTCAGTATTATTTTGTATTAGTCTCTGGTATATGGCATAGTGGTTGGACAGTCACATACTTTGAAGTGTTCTGCCCCATATTTCTAGTGCCCACCTGGGCACTTTCACTTTCAAGGGGATCTGCTTTCCCTCCCACCCCCCTCTGCTCACCTACCCTGCAGCCGCCTCCTCATCTCCCACCAACGACAGATGTGCAGGAATAGGTCCCTACAGTCTGCTTTGTTTGAGTTTTCTTATTTACAAATACAGATTAATAGCTGGGAATAGTCTCAGGAAAGTTTAAAGGGCAAAGAGAGCTAATGGTTAGAATGTATGGGACAGGCATTGCTTAGAGTTCATATTAGCTTGATTAGTGGTTCATAGGAAAACCGTTTGGTGCGAATGTGCCATATTTTCTTAGAAGTAATGTATTATAGAAGTACTGATACTGAGTAGTTTAGAAAAATCCTTGCACATAGTTTGTTTTCATGTAAGCACTAAGATAGCTTGTAATCTTTTACTTTAAATTCAGACTACCTTATGTCCCTGAGTCTTGAATCACCAGGAGCAATGGGAAGTTAAAAATGGTTGTAATTCAAAGATTGTAAGGGCTTTATAGAAATACTTGCCACATACACTATGGAGAATTAGGCATACTATATTGAACTTAGAAGTGAGCCACGAAGTCAGAAGACGTAATCCAAGAAGCAGACGCTTGGGCTCCAGATGGAGCAGGAATACCAGGCCATCAGTAAGGGTTCACTGTTAGTGCCAAATGCACAACAGCACACACACACACACACACACACACACACTGAAACAAATAATGCAACCAAACATTCTTAGCATAACATTCTTACTATTAACTTTTAGGGGTCAGTTTGTTTTTCCTTTTTGAAATAACTCCAAGCTTCTTCTAGAAAAGTGGAAGCACAGTACAAATGCTGCTTTTCCTGAACTATTTGAAGGTGTGTATTGACATACCCATCTGCCCCAAATACTTGCATGTGTCACTCCTACAAACAAGGACATTCTACAAAACCTCAATATAACCATCAAAATCAGAGGAACTCAGAAAATTCACTTGTTTGAATTACTACCGTCTAGTCCTCAGACGCCAGTCACGTTTTGCCGACTGTCCCTACAACGTCTGTTGTGCAAAAGGATCCAGTTCAGAACGTTCCATTTAGTTCTCCTCTCTTCAGTCCCCTTCAGTCTGGAACTGTGTCTCAGTCTTCCTGGGATTTTCACACAGCTGTGATGCTTTTGAAGGCCACAGACCAGTTATTTTGTAATGTCCCTCAATTTGGATTTATTTTGTTTCTTCTTGACTAGATTCAGGTTAGACATCTTCAAGCAAGAATGACACAGGATGGCCATGGTGTGACTTGTCCTACTTCTGGAGAGGTTCATGCAGGTCACTTGATTAAGGTAGTGTCTGCCAGGCCTCTCCCTTGTGAAATTACTTTTTCTTTTGTCATTAGTATTTTGTCAGAAAATACTTTGAAACTATGTCAAAAATCTTATCCTACATCAAATGTTCAATTCATTCTTTTATTGCTATATATCAGTGTGGACTCATGGTTTCCTATTTTATTCGGTGGGCTGTAATCCATTTATAATGTTCATTTTCATGTTCAAGTTGTCCTAGATTTGGCTAGTGGGAGCCCTTTCAGTCTGGCTTCTGTGTCCTTTTGACATGACCTTGTCATTCTTTGAGCATTTCCTTACTTTTTAGCACAAAAAAGTTTCCAGGTTCATCTTTCCCTTCCCTAGTCCCATGATAATCCATTTCTCGAAGGAACCCTAGTTCCTTTCATTTGAAGGTGGTATTTAGAACTCAAGATCTGAGTGCTACTTAGAACTCAGGATCTGGGCATATCACTGTTACACAGCCATCTCAGACAGCATTACACAGGGGTCATCCGAGGGTTCATTCTCGTTTTCTTACTCGCTTCTCTTTTCAACAGTGGGAAATGTGGCTGTCATTCTCTGTATGTATTTACTTATTTAACCAGTCTTTTTGTCTGTAACCTATCTGCCATTGCTACCAGCCCCTCCCTCACTTCTCAAATTGCTTCATCTACATTTCTTTTGGAAGAGTCTTTTATTCTCTTTGCTTCTTTACCATTAGTATTCCCAAGAATTCCCTGTGATTCTCATCTCTTGGTACACTACCACCCACTTCCAAATTAGGCAGGAAAGACCATTTATATCCAAGGGTCCAACCAACATCAGCATACTGATGTTTAAGATTTTTACTTTCAGCTCTACAATCTAAACATAAATTCCCAGCTTCTTACTGAACATAGAGCCAGGATATCTCAGAGCTATTAATAACTTCTAGCATTTATTGAGATATGTGAGGTTCCAGACACTATGCTAATAGCTTCATCTGTATTACCACTAATCTTCATAATCACCTCACATGATAGGTATCATTTCCTAGCTTTTACACCTGAAATCAAACCGAGTAAGTCATTTATCCAAGATCAGACAGTTAGAAAGAGGGAAATCTAGGGTTTGAACTCAGAGTTGTCTGATTCTAAACTTAGGCAATTACTTCCTCTGTAAAATGGAGGTAATATTATTATAATACCTACTCTTTATGAGGACTAAACAAGCTGATACTTATAAAGCACTTAAAACAGTATCTGGCCCACAGTAAAAATTCAATAACCGTTGACTATGTTGTCATCATAGGATGCTGCCTCTCAACTCATCTCCCCACTACACCACTTCCTCCCCGATCTGTCCACAGATGCCCTCTCTTTCCGCTATTTCCTGTTTTGGATAATGATGTAAGCATGTACCCAGCCTCTCAAGAGACACAGCAGAATTGCTTTTGACTTTTCCATCTGCTCCATCCCTCCACATGGAGCCATTTGCTGAGTCTCACTGAGGCTTTTTCCAAACTGTCTGACCGTCAACTAATTCAGGCTCCCAACATTGCAGTTATTCCAATATCACTTAGTTTGTCTTCCTTCAGTCTCTTCTCTGCTCCATCCATGCCACAAACAGTCTTCTACAGCTGTCACACAGTAGGTATTCTTTCTAACACACAGGTTTAGTATATCACTTCCTTAAAATTTTGGAACATCTCTTTCCCTATAGAACTAAGCACAAGATCTTTAGTATGGAATTTAAAACACTGCACCATCTGGCCCCTGTACTGCAACTTCCGTCATACCCCCAAAGCAGTATCCTATGTTTTAGCCACAGCATCAGACAATGAGCCATTTCCTCAACACATCACCAAGGTTCACTTCTCCAGACCTTTGCTTATGTGATGTGAATCCTATGGCTGAAATCCCTCTCCTGGCTCCACCTCCAAGCTCTCCTTTTTGATTTCCCATGCAGCTTTAAAAATGCAGCTCATGTTACCTCTCCCACAACGCATTCCTAAATGCCAATGGAACTTCAACACTAGACAAGAGCCATGACTGCCGGTGTCCCCCCCCCGGCACATTGTTTGTACCTATTGCACCTGGTGTTGTCACGTCCACCCTCGCCCTCAGTAAATCTGTAATGGGAAGGATCCGTTTCTTATTTTTTTTTTTTAGTGGCTAGCAGAGTTCCTGATCCCAGAAAATATTTTCGGTCAATGTCACTTGCATCTATGACGATACAAAAAATGTTCTGTGGTCGTCTCCAGTGAGACTGTGTGTACACCTGATAGAGGATTTGGAGTGAAGTGGAAGTGATTTTAAGTGCACATACTTCTTTTGCTGTTTGAATTTTTAAAGCTGTGAGCATGTGCATTTTTACCATAAAACATATCTGCATTTTCCTTAAAAATTATTGGTGGTTTGGGCAATTGCCGAAATTTGCCTCGCAGCCCGAACAACAGAGAAGTGCGGAGAGAAGATAAAACAGACTGGAGCACTGAGTTAGGATGTGACCGGCTGGACCGGGCTTATTTAACTGTCTGAACCCCCTGGGACAAACTGGACTTTCATTTTGACACTTCTGCCAGAGCAAATACTGTGGACACCTGGAGAGGGGACCCGTTCGTGTGGGTGCCCTGCTTGGTCTTCTGGGTTCCTACCTTTTTGTGACTCTGGGCCATTGGAGATCCTGGGGTAGCTGCTGTGATTTATGACCAAACTATTCAATGAACTCTCAGTGTGTTGGTGAGAGAACTGGCTAGAATTCATGTTTACTTAAATCCATCAAAGTAGCTGGTGATTCTGGAGGCTGACCACCCAGGGTCCGTCTTGCCCAAGAGCAAACCTTTTTCTACTGTTTTGACATCTTCTGAGTTCCCTCTGGTTGACAAAAATAGTTTTAATAAGTGGTAAAATTACTGCCTTTGGGATTCCAAAGTTAAAGAAACAAACTGCCAACTGTGTAAGTTCCAGTGAGTCAGTCTGGTTATTTACTTGAGTCTCAAATAGAGAAATATGGGGAAACTTCCCCTTAGGGCTTCAGCATTTCCCTTGTAGCATCATAAAGTGATGTAACTCTGGATATTTCTAGCCTGTGAAGAGGACTCTTACCGTATCTGTCTTGTGACTTAAAAGCGTGACTACCTGTTTTCTTAACAAGCTAGTTCCCTTAAATGTTTGCTTTCATTGATTGCTGCTCCTTCCATTTCCAGAAGTACTCAAAAGCCATTGATAGCACAAGGAAATTTTTGAGAAACACATTTAGAAACCATTTGGCAGGATATGTGCTTTCTGAGAGAACAGCCCTTCTCTCCCTGTTATTTTCTCTTTGGAACATTTGCAGGAAAACAAGCTCCCTGTTTTTTGAAGATCAGTCTGCATTTATGGTGTAGTCTACACATAAAGTCAGAATCTGCCAAGGAATTAAAGCCCTAATTAGGACTTTAAAGATGTTTTTAATTGAATTTTTGTTTTTTAAATTGGTCTTCTACATCGATGGAGTGGGTATTTCTATGATACAGGCAGTTACATATGCGGTGTAATTTCAGAGACACCAGTTGCCTGAGAAATACTCCCTTCTAGCCTCCCTCGCTGCTGCCTTTTGTTCTATGACCAGAGACCAGACTTCCAGTGCCCACAGCTGAGGAGAGGCACTGTAAAGTGGTATGACCTGGCCCTTTTCTAGGGAACTATATCTTGAAGGGGTGGTGCCACAAAGGAGGACCTGAGGAGGTTGGGATGCTGCAGGTTAGTTTCAACCATATCATCAGTTAGTTGTATCCAACCTTATCTCATATACATTGATCTTCCTTCCTTCCCTGCCCTTATTAAAATCATATGCAATGAAGTTGCATCATGTTTTCAAAAGATTTTCGTCTTACTCCTCTGGGATAGCATTTATTTGATTCTGAATTAACAGCTGTCATGGAGATGACTAAAAACATGAATGTCTTGATATTTCCTATTTGGACAAACAAAATGAGTACACAACTAAATTTAGCAATTACCAGTAGAGAAGAATTTTAAAGCTGATGGCACTTATCCTAGGTTACTTATTGTCCAGGAGATTTTTGGTGAGTGGAAAGAGAGGCTTATAAAAGAAACTAATTCTTAGTAACCCATAGCCAGAGAAGTTTATAGGGATTTATTTAGAAAGCATGTGTCATGTTGGCTTGTTTAATTTTTAGTGTTTAGGATGCTGGGAAAATTAAGGTTCTACCTCTGAGTTGTAACTGAACCTGTTTAAGATAAAATTTCAAAATAATAGTCAACTAAATGGTAAGGACAGTATTTGAGGACATTTATAGCTTCAAAGATCCAGAAGCTGTCTATATTATTGATCCTGTCTTTCGACAAGAGTCTTAGCCAGAGTGTACTGAGCACGCACCTGGTCTCTACGTGTTTGATGTCCCCTGGGAGACCACATGGAAAGCCAATAGTCTGTGTAAGATAGACCCATGGCAAATGGACCAAGATATTAGTATACGAATAAACAATTGTTCATTTACTGCTGCGCCTATAAGTCAGTGAAATGGCTACTAAGAGGCTATTTGATTGCAATAAACTCCTAAGGTTAACCATTCATGATAAAAGGTAGAAGACAAAAGTTTACACCTGCTTGAATTTTTTTATTCTCATTTAGTAGTTCCCGCCTTCCCCAAAGAGCACAAAGGCCTATGGTCAGTTTTAGATAATTACCAATTCAAAATCAAATTTATTAAGTGGGTCTGTGAAAACCCACTCTTGGGTTTTCTTCTAGAAGGAGAGCATCGAAAGTTTAAGCGGTTCCATGAAATTACACACACCATATGCTTCAGACCTCTGATTGTGAGTATTTTCGTTCAGCTTCCTGCTTTTATTTCATTGAAAACACAAGCACACTATTTGAAAGGCTTGCTCGATAGTCTAGCGCTACGTTGAAGTTGAGAGTGAACTGAAACAAGCAAGACCTCACATTACCTGACGTGAACACTTCTTTGTTACTCAGCCAAATTGTCTACCCTGAGCTCCAGAATGTGAAAACTGCTGTCCTCGCCACAGTGATGTCGTCACCAGCACTTACCGGTTGCCCTGATGGGCGCCAGCTGGCTTCCTGAGACGGGGGTTACACAATCTGAGTCAAACATGTCATCTTCCTGTGCAGAATAACACAACCCAAAAAGTTCTTGTTGCCAAGAGTTTGTCCATGATGTAAAAATACACAGCAGTGTTTACTAAGGTTTCCATTCAGCATTTTTTAAATGATTGATATGAAGTGATTCTCATGCATGCACATAGCCTCAGGGGCAGCTGTTGAAAACCTTACCAGAAGTGTGGCATGTCAGATTGTCTAGGGTCACCTCTGAATGCTGAATGTAATTCCCGATGTTGTCAGGGATAGGAGAGCATTATGTAACATGTCCAGGAAGTTCTGACAGTCTCCATAGCGCAGGGCTTCTGAAACTCCGAGCCGGTGCTTCCTGGGCCTCATTTGTTTGTTCGTGTGCGTATCACAAAACAACAAGTGGCGGAAAGGCAAGCTGCCCTGATTTCTGCAGCCTGGCGGCGAGGCAGCTGAAGATTAGCTGGGAGACTATCACAGTACTGATTCAATTTAGCTTTGGGACAAACTTACCTATCCAAATGGTACATCTTGACCTCCATTAACTAAAGATAAAGTTGATACAGTTTGTTTTAAGCTACTTTGGAAATCTAAACATACACAAAATGGTTTAAAGATTCCTAAGCACTCATTACCTGACTTCAAACATTATCAGTTTATAGCCAATCATATTCAACTTCTGTGCTGCTTACTAACCCTCCTCTTTCTGGTATAGCTAAAAAATATGAAACCTTCTTTTTAACACAATCACGATGCCATTTTTTTTCTCTTAAAAATATAATAATTTTATCAAATACTCAGACTCCAAAATTCTAGTTTTCTCATAAATGTTATGATTTTTAAGTTTGTTAGAAACAGAATCCAAACGAGTTTCATGTCTTACAGTTGCTTAAGTCTTTTAAGTTTCTTGTAATTCGTAAGTTCTCTTTCGTCTCTCTCCTTCTCTTCCCCTCCCCCTCCCCTTCCTCCTCATCCTTCTTCACGTTATTTATTGAAGAAACAAAATTTTGTTTCCTTTTGCTCTATAAAATTTCCCACAATACATTTTTCCGACAACATCTCCATACCGTCACTTAGCATTTTCTGCTGTCTTCTTATTTACTCCACACTGTTAGTTGGACTTAGAGGCCTGATCTAAGTTCGCTTTTGGGGGGCAAGACTGCTGTCTAGGTTGTTAGAGCAGCCGTAACACAGGATCACCGACTGGGTGGTCTAAAGAACACAAAGGTACTTTCTCACAATTCTGGAGGCCAGCAGTCCAAGATCAAGTTGTCGTCAGGGTTGGTTTCTTCTGTGGCCTCTCTCCTTAGATGGGCATCTTCTCCACGTGTCTACGTGGTCATTCCTCTGCACGTGTCTGTGTTCACATCTCCTCACCAGGACACACTCATTTGGGATTAGGTGCCACCCTAATGACCTCATTTTAATTACCTCTTTGAAGAATCTGTTTCTAAATATAGTTACATTCTGAGGTACTGGGGGTTAGGACATCAAAACATGAATTTTTGGGAGGGCAAAATTTAGCTCATAACTACTACTTTCCAGGTGGTGGTGTGTTCTTTCACCAACATGTACACACAGGGCGGGGTAAAAGTAGGTTTACAGTTGTGAGGAAGCGAAACAGCGAGTTTATTCTTATACCAATTGTTGTATTATTTTCCATGTGAACAACTGTAAACCTACTTTTGCCCCACCCTGTAAAAACTAATCATTTCTCTTTTTCTGGTTTTGACAGCCATTGATGATTGGTGCCTAGATTCATTAATTTATGAGCATTTGCAAGGTGGTTATGTCCTGATTCCTTTATTCCTTCTTTATGTGTTAGCTAGATTACTCTGATTCTTTTAAAGTCACCTCGTCTTCTATTTGGTTTGCAGTGGTATAATTTGTAGTGGAAAGGCAGATTAATGTTTGATTCCTTCCTTTTACTTACTCATTTTCAAAATCAGCTGGCTCATGGGAATTCTCCAGTGTGACCAGTTTGTCACGGTTTTTTAGGTACCATTATGAACTCATGAGTGTTTGTGTGTATGTTTATGCAGGTAGATGTCTATCAATCCATCGCAGTTATTACCCTTTTCTACAAGTTGTCTTTTTTTTTGGCCAGTGGGAGTCTCTTCAAGTTTGGCTTCTAAGTCCATTAGACAGGACTGTAGTCATCTTGGATAGCTTCCTGGCCTGGTATGGCAGGATGGACTAGGCTCATGTTTTCCATTTCCTTCTCCAAATATGCAGTCAACCATTTTTCCAAGCCTGATTCCTTTTGGTAGTCAAGCTTTTTCAAGAGTGGAATCAAGTACTAGTGGAGCTCACAGCTACTGAGTTTGTTTCCATGTCTAGGCCTTTATTGTGAATAGAACCATGAAAAAAACATATAGACACACACAATCATATATATGTACACATATCTCTTCCAATCACATCCAGGATTTGTTTTTCAGCTCTTTTACCTTAACATCTGTTTCCTTTCCCCCACTCTAAGAATCTGGTACTCAACCAAACCAGGGATGACTGAACAACCACATCATTGCCCATTTGCTTTACCCCTCCACGGAGTCAGTGGGACACTACCAACACTTCCACCAAGCTTTTAGCAGATCTTTTTGTTCTTAGAACATATCCCACTAGAGATTTATACTCAAATTCCTGTGCATTAAAATCCCTTGGAATAATTTCTCTCTGTGGGTTAAATCATCAACTACTAATAGATACCCATTTAGGATTTAAAAAAAATTATATTTACATTAATTTATCTTATAAATGAGAAGTCAGGTATGAGTTACATCTTATAGATAAGTTGTGTCAAATCAAGTGTGGAGCCAGTAAGACTTTCCTATTTTTTCCTTGTTGTTGTCACCATAGGCATCTAACCCAGAGGAAGGGTTGGGTGGTGTCGTGGTAGATTTGGAGGAGGTGACGCGTGAATCGTGTCTTACTGAATGAGTGACTCTGATCCTGAGAGAAACTGCCTTGAAGGCCTTAGCTCTGCTCACTGAAGAACACATTTGTTCTGCCACCCACCACGTAACTTTTCTTTGAATTTTAATGAGTTCGCCTTTAAGCTGCCAGACAGAAAATAAGCCGCAGGTTCGGTATAAACCCTGCCATCTTTATACGTTGCTACAGAGGCTAGAAATGAGAACCTTCTGTCAAATATGTGGTCATTATTCTCCAAGGTAATTCTTCTGAACATGTGAGGCTCCATCTCTAAAATGATAGCATCTTGAAATCTAAACACACAATTCTGGAGCTAACTCCTATCTGTTCTTCAAGCTTAGGTGACCTTATGCAGCTTTCCTGAATCCCCCTCAACGTTTACATTCCCAAATATGTTTCCACTGCACCCGCTAAAATACTCCTGTTGTAACAGGCAGTGCACTTAGTAGTTCCGCTTTGTTAAGTATCTAAAGCCAGCACCAAGCATAGTGCCAGGCACACTTACGTAATCAACGCGTATTGGTTGACCAAATATTTTGATCACTGCATCCTAATACACTCTAGTATAATTATCTGTTTACATGTCTCTTCCTCCCACTCTATGATAAGCTCTTTCAGGGCAGGAACTCTATCTTATTTCCTGGTATCATACTTGTCCATGATATGGATGGAATAAAGAACAAAAGTGATACTAGTGAAAACTGAATTAGAATTAATAGAGGATAAACACAAGATGCTCTTGAGGATCATGTTGTAAGTATGAGGCCACATTAAAAGGTAAAGTGATGACATACTTACAAACTCTCACTTGTGGTCTACCACCACAGCCTGACCTCGGTACCCTCAGACCTTCTCTGTGTTGGATCCATGCTGCAGACTTCACATCCATTGACTTCAATCTCAAGACAACCCCATGTGGTAACTCTTATCATTCTCCTTTTCATCCTTGACCCAGGTGCAGAGAGCATCGACATTTCCTAAAAGAAGGGAATTAACCCAACTACATCCAACTCCTAAGTCTTGCTTATAGGACCTTCCAGTTATGAAAATCTGAAACTATCAGCAGTCTTAAAAGAAAAAGTAAAAAAAAAAAAAATGAAAAGCAAAAGTGATAGTAAGTAACGTGCCTTCAATGGAATGGATGGTGATTATTTTGTTGTTTCACCTGGAAAAATAGATATTGGCTAAATGATATTGTTGACCTTATCGGCTTTTTGTTTGGTAATATAAGGATTTTTGAAATTACCCTGATCAGGACATATTTGTGGCTTTACAAATCAAATTTAACAGATACTACAGAATAAAAAACAACCCAAATACTTGTGATAATATAGCTTTTTTTTCAGTATTCTTTTCAGTACCTGAACTCTATTTGCCCGAGCCTAAAATTTTAGCTCATCTGGTTATTTTTAGTTTGCAGTCAATGGTTGGATTTCATTGCCATAAAACAGTGTTGTTGGGTCCAGCATCTGCTCTGCCGGTAACTCTGGTCTGAAACAGGCTCCAATGGCTACAGTTCTGATGTGTGAAATGCTGAGAAATTGTAGGTGATAGGTCAGTGGATTGACAGTGCCTCTTTCTAACACACTTTGATGTCAGTTTATTATACAGAGGATAATTTGCCGTGAAGGGGCTGCCTTCGGAAATGAACTGAATTTTTCCCCATCTGGACAAGGGATAGCCTGGTAGATTTTCTTCATAAGAACACCAGCACTGTCTCTTTCTTGAGCTGGTTCTTCTCTCAGAAACAGTAGCTTTTCTAAAACTGTTGCATCTTATCCTTTGGCTGTTAAGTGCTTCATCCTGAGATAAGCAATGTTCATTCATTCAACAACAAACATTTCTGTGCCTCCTCCTCTACAATGAAATTACCAAGCATTATGTTAGGCTATTTCTGTCATGTCTCCCGATAGGTCATAAGGAAGGAGGAATCGGGGCTGTCTTGTTCCCTCCTGACACTCCAGGCCTAGCACAGTGCGTGGCACATAGTTGGAAGTTGGGCATTTGTCAGACGGGTACCTGGGCACCAGCTATCTGGGTGGCACTACAGAGTGACACGGGGGCTCTGTACTGACCTGCCTGTACCTGCAGCTTCCTGAGAGCCCTCTTCCCTTACCACCCAGCTGAGAAAAGACTCGGGTGGGAGGAGGCTTGGGGGAAGGAAACGTGAAGATAGTTTTTAAGTAACAGACACAAAGGGCCAAAGTGGGAATGGGTGCTGCTGATCTCAGAAATTGCGGAATTTTGCTACTTATTGCTTACGGAAATCCACCCCCAGTGCCAAGAACTATGGCCTTCACCGTAGAAAGCTGTCGAGATTTATGGATGTTTTGAGGAAATCAACTCCAAGAAAAAAGCATGCACCGATATATTTTAAATCATGCCTGTCATTAAACCTGTGCAAGTTTAACAAGAGGCTTTGGCAGCGGTGTTCCATTATGGAATAAAACAGGCCGTTTTCTCCACGCCGCCGAACCAGGGCCAAACACAAGCCCACCTTACACCTCTCTGCTGAAACAGAAAGCCCTGTTTCTTCAGGTCAATGAATAATTCTTCAGTGCTAAAAGTCCTGGTTTTACACAGAAATTTTTTCCAACCTAGGAGCCCTTACCTATTAAAATTATGGTTGACTATTGCTATTTCTCCTGTTTTTATAATTATGTTTATCAAAATAAAATGTACATGGTATATAATGTAGTGCTCATTTTTTCAATTGTAATGAAATAATTTAGGTCCCTGTACATATTACATGCAAGTAGTAATAAAATGCTTAGAAAAATAAAAAATTTCCTTTCTCCCTACTCGCCAGCCCAACATTCTCTTCAGCAAATGCAGCCACTTTTTTAGTTTACTTGGTGCTTCTGGAACTTAACCCAACTTTATACACAGTCAGTGTCCCCTCTGGAGTCCTCATTTGTCCCACAACTGTCTGCATTGCTATTCTCTAGTTCCCTGCATGGTCACATTCCTGCTTCTTTCCTTTATCCCATCTTGGGAATTCCCTTTGCCTGTTACCTTTGTTGTGACTCTTGTTTCTTGGATCAATATTTCTTTCTCTTCCTTTGATTTATCCCCACCCCTGGTCTTGCTAGATAATATTTTCTAGCTGCTTCCTAGGAAAAAATGCTTTGAGATGCATTTTTTTTTTAGAAAATACATGCCTAAAAATGTCTTTTTTCCTCCACCTTCCTGCCTGAGGATTTGTCTGGTTATAGAATTACAGGTTGAAAGCCACTTTCTATCAGACGTGGGTGGGAGTCATTGCCCTAGTGCCTTCTAGAGTCCAGTGTTGCTGTACATATAATGAAGTATGACACCTCACTGATTCTTGAGCCTTTGTAAATATCCCAGTTTTTCTCTGGAAGGCTTTAGAGATGTCTCTTCATCCAAGTATAATGAAACCTCACTATGATATACCTTGATGTTGTTTTTTAAAATTTAATTTGATGGAAACTTTCAATCTGGAAATTCATGTTACTCCCTTCTGAGAAATCTTTTTGTACTATTTATTTCCTTCTGTTTTCTCTGATCTCTTACTAGTTAGAGATTAGACTAATTTAATTGATTCTTTTCATTGATTCTTCTATTTTCGTAGTTTTCCTTTTATTTTTTTTTCACCTCTTGGACTTTTTGTTCTACTTTTAGGAGATTAACTGAGCTATCTAGTATAAAATGTCTAACTTCTATTGAATCTCTATGCTGAGTAGTTTTAGCTAACAATATAATATGAATTTTAATCAATGCATTTAGCTACATTATTTTAATGTACTTCATTTATTTAACTAATAGATAACATTTATTAAGAGAGTGGCCTGATTTTCTCAGGATAGTTTCATTTTAGTCTGTTGTCTTTGTGACCATTTCAATTACCTTCTTGTTTCACTCTCCAAAGTGCCCTATTTTAGGTGGTAAATAATATGGTCACACTATTTACTGAGTACTTAGTATGTACCAAATGCCGTTCCAAGTGCTGTGTATGTAACAACACATCTATACAACAACCCAGTGGAGTAGATTCTGTTACCATCATTTTCAAGGTTGGGGAACTGAGGCATAAAGAGCCTAAGTCACTTTCCAAGGTATCATAGCTAACAAGGCAGTGAAGCTGGG
>VMDR010007028.1:0-42509 GCA_007922815.1 Macrotus californicus | reverse complement strand
TAGATATTTTAGACTCAGCAGCAAGACAGTTGACATAAGAGGTGAAAACCATGACTCAATACTTACTAAGAAAATTATAACGAAAATCCAAAACTTCAAAAGTATATGAGAACTACTATTATTTGCAAATTGAAGATTAAACATTTGTTTCTTAGTTCACAATCTGAGCAAAGCAAAGTAGTACAATAAAAACTGTTACTACCTGTAGTTGTCGCATACTTCATGGCTCTTTGCTTCCAAGCCCATCTCCTATAAAATGAGACCAAACGAAGTTATAATTAAACAGGACATGCAAGATCAGTCAATATTCTTTCAAAATAATCTAAATATTTAAAAACTTAAAATCAAGTCCAGATATGACCTTAGTTAAACTATAAGCCTACAAAGTGATTTACTAAGACATTCTTTGTGGAAAGAAAACTAATCTACAAATCAGGAGTTACAGTTCTGGCTGTCCTCCATGGCAGTGCGTGTCCTTGAATGAATCATTTAACCTGCTTGCTCCCGAGACTGGCATACGACCACAGAGTCAAAGATGATTGACTGGAAAGCCAAGTTACTTCAAGATCATCTAGTTCAGCTTTTTCAAACTTTTTTTTTTGTGTGGCTAGAATCCAAAGTAAAAACTGTATTTGACTCCAGAGCCGAGTACACATATAGACAAAACAGACGTGTCATAAAAGGAGACTTTCCCTGTATTTTGTTTCTATTCTATTCGGTTCTATTATACTTCAAGAATACTCATCTAACTCTACCCTCTGATAAGACAGGTTTGAGTAGTAAGGCCCAAAGAAGTAAAAGGAGGAGCTGAACCAGGGAAGCAGAAAGAATGCAGACTATAGGACTTGCAGGAGGAGCCACCCACTGCCCAGCTGCTGGTGATCCCGGGCAAGACGCTTTACATCAGTATTTCTCAATCTTTTGTTTTCATTATCACCCCCTAGAAAATTTAAGTACTAAGGAATAAGATTTTTATAGTAGGAGGGGTTGAGCTTTGAAGGGCCACAAATTATGGTACTATCAGTTAAAAAGAAAACCACAGGCCCAAAATGGCTTTACTTGTGCTAAAGCCCATAATAACAAACATAGATTTAATACCTGCTCTAATTGCTGTTTCAACCTCTCCCAGAAATACAGGCTTAATCAATCAGTCTGAAATTTTCTGGTCAGCATTAGTTCTCTCCCCTCCTCCAACAGAAAAAGGCAATCTACATGATATAAACCCTAGCTGTCTCCTTCCCCCCAAAATAAGATGTCCTGGTCTAAAAACAATCCCTTTTTTTTTCATGAATAGTCCCCTTGCCCCACCGTTCTTCCTATTAAAAAACAAACAAACAAACAAAACTTCTATTTCATACAACCCCTAGAAACACTCTTATATAGTTGCTAGATGGAATTTTGTTTTTTAACACATCTAAGATTTTTTTCACTCTCTTGAGAACCAAATTTTTTTAAAAACAACTTGCAAGGCAGGCAGCCTCAAGATATCACACCATGGCATATTGATTATTTTGAATTAAAAATCACTTGAGAAGCAGCAGGAATGGGAGGAGCTCTCTGACTCTCTTCTGTCTCTCTAAATGCAGGAAATAAATCTCTTCAGGATAGGTGCCCTACCTGGAGCAGAGCCTGCCACCCCAAAATACGCCTCTTTGGAGATACTGATCACTTGAGGCTGGTTAATTTTAAGAAACAGCAAACAAGGAAGAAGCACATTCAAGAACCAACAAATCAATGCATAAATAAGTGGAACAACAAATCAATGTTCTCTCTATCTCTAAAATCAACCAATGAACAAGAATTACAAATAAAAGAAGAAGAAGCCTACTACTTGGGAACATGAGGGTATCTTCACTACATGAGTTATTGTCACCAAAGCTTAAACTCAAAATTTGAAAAAGGTGTGGAGTCTGGTTAGCTAGCTAGAGTGAGTCATCTGATAGCTTTGTTTAAACTTGCATACAGAGCTTTTGCTATAAAACAACTTCTCAGCCCTCTGGAAGGTAAACTGGCTTTTGTTAACTTGATTCCTTGCAAAAGTGAGGAAGCACTCCAGCGGTCTTTGTCTGAACTGGACACCTACTGGGGAATAGCTGAACAGCCTGGCTCCATCACTTATTGTGTTAACCTGGGCAAGTCGTTGACTCCTTTGGGGTCACTAAAACCTGGATTATAAAGAACTCCCCCAACCCCCGCCACCGCCCAGGAAATGCAGTGGAAGCATAAGGCAAACGGTTTGGAGCTGTACATGGGTTATTCCAGCCCTTACAGCAAGGGGAGCAGGAGATGGTAGGCCCAGCTGCATTCACCCCTCCACCACTCCTCACAAAAGGAAAAATAAGGGCAAACTGAGCGATCAAGGGTGGATGAGGGGAAGGGGGAGGAGAAGGAAGGACTTGATGTGGGGACGTCTCCCTCTCGATACCCGGACCAAAGGCAGAAATCTCCGAAAGAAGCTGTTACCTCGGCGGCGGCAGCAGACTCGGGAAACGCTGCCACTGGCTCCTCTCGGCCGCCAGCAGCAGCACCGACACCGCGGAGGTCGCCGCCATGCCCCTGCAGCCCCACGGCTCTCTGACTTCTAGGCGCACTCCAGCTGCGTCGCGCACACCCAGCAGCGCGCCACACTCTGCAAAACCCCGGCTCTGCTCCGCAAGTCTCTTGTCCTCCGCGGGCCACCGTCTGGGGCAAAACCCTGCAATGGGCCGATCCCAGGGTGGTGGGCGTCTCCTCCCAAACCAATCAAAAAACAGAGCAAAGCTTCGGTGCGGCGATTGGCCAATCGGGCCACGTGCCGCGGAGGTGTGGTCCGGTCTTCTACGTCTCGGGAGTTCCGCGCCTACTCGCAGAGGGGTGGGCTAGTCCTCCGCCTCTTCGCTACGCGAGGTTTCCTATCGTTCTTTCTTCCCACTGCCTGCGGGCTTTCTCTCTCGTTAGGCTTCTGGTAGAAGAACTTCCCTGGCCATTGTTACCGTTAGAGCTGTAGGGAGGTAGCGAAGAAGTCACGGGGCAAAAGTCAAATGGGGTGGAAAGCAGGATACCAAATTCTCTCGTGTTCTCAAAAAATGAAGAAAAAACTCTAATAAAATAAATAGCTTAACTAATATATGTAAAACCTCTTGAGCTTTTGAAAACGTGTTTTAATTGGCTACTGGGAAAAAGAGGAGGTCAAAATCGAAATTGCAGAATATCTAGAAAGTAAAAATATTGAAAGTACTACACGTAGATGCTTATTTGATTTAGCTAAAGCAGGGCTCAAGAAAATTCATAGTGAAAGTAAGTGAAACATCCAAGAGTTAGAAAAAATACAGAAATGAACATGAGGAAAGTCGAGTAGAAAAATTAGTAAAGATAAAAGAAATAAATGAATTAAGAAAATTAGTATCAAAGAGATAATAATTCCAGGGACTTGGGGAAAAACTGATAAACAGATGCTTATCTAATTAGAAGAAGGTGGGGCGGGGACGTAGGTGAGTGAACAGTTGCCACAATTAAACATAAGTTGGAAAAATCAGATCTAGAAAAATTATATATTTGTAAGAGACTAACTTTGCTCAACTTTAAGCAAATTAACTTGAAAACCTGAATGAAATAGATGATGGTGTAAGAAAATGCAATTTACCAAAACGGACCCTGGAAAAGATAGAAAAGCTAATCAATTACCAGAGAAGAACCAGAGCATATTATTATGAAAGAACCAATTTTCCTAAAGCAGGTGGCTCACCTTGTGTCACAAGGAAATTCCACCCACATGGTAAAGAATAGTTGGTTCCAGTGCTATTATTCTGTCCCAGAGTGCAGGAAAAATGTCCTCTAATTATTTTTACAAAGTAAACATAACATTGAGACCAAAATATAACAAAGGTCGAGTACACGTGTGCGCACACACACACACACCTGTAGTCCAATTTTACTTATGAGTATCAATGGAAAAATCTAATGTACAGCATGGTGACCGTAGTTTATAATGCTGTATTGTACACCTGAAATTTGCTAAGAAGGTAGAGCTTACGTGTTCCCACAGCACCCACAAAAGGTAACCCTGTAAGGTGATGATGTTCACCTGATTGTGGTAATCATTTCACAATGTATATATATTTAGCAAATTATCACATTATATACTTTAAATATAGACAATTTTATGTTTATACCTCAATAAAGCTGGAGGAAGGGACTAAAAGTATAAAGTAAAAACAAGAGGCGAAGGTGTGTCTGTGAGGCAGGTGGCAGCCGGTCTCCTCTTTTGTAGCCCCTCGCCCCCTCAACCTGTCCCAATGTCCCCCAACCCCCAGTTGGCCCGGCTCCAGGAAATTTACCTAAAATGTTTACTATCTTGCTCTTTACAGAAAAAGTTTGCCAAGTCCTGGATAGTTACATGTTTAAGTTTATAAGAAACTACCAAAAAGTTTTTCTTAATATAATTGTATCATTTTATTCTCCTACCAATAATGAATGGCAACTTCTCATCAATATCTAGTATTGCCAATCTCTTAAATTTTATCCATTTTGGAGGTTGTGGAATGGTATCTCACTGTGTTTTAATCTGCAATGGCTGGATGGCCTTGGTAAATGGGAGGCCATGCTGTTGCGTCCGCAGAGCTTCTGTTTCTGCCACCACGTTCACTCCACTCACATGCCCACCGTACAGATCCCGATGTGGTCTCTGCCGAAGGCTAGCAAGCTGCACCCGCTGAGTCATCTTGTCGACTTGGTTGTTCACTGACTCTTTCACAGTGGATGCTTTCTGATAGACATTCACATGCGAAGCAAAAATCTTCACACTTTATGCCTACTCCAATATGTCCATCCACATGCCTCTATCCCAGAGCTCCTTGTCTCTGATGGTCCAGCCCTTTTCTTTCCAGGCCCCTAACCAGATGCCCAAACCATGGCACTGCCTGGGAAACCAGGTATTTCCTCACCCTGGGCCACCTTTCCTCCCCCCAAGATTGGATGACCTGCTTGCTGCTGTGCCCACGGGGAAGATTTTCCTTCCTGGCTGTCTCTTGGGTTCATTTCTGAATGTGGCTGTAATGCAGCCACCACCTAGGTTTGGTTTGCACCCATATACCAAGTCAACTGATCTGTAAACCAAAGCGGGCTTTCCTCCTTTTTCAACTGGTGACATGCATCCCTCCCAACATAGGTGCAAGCCCATGGAAGGGTACTGGTGCCACTCTGGTGGGTGGCATGGGGAGTCTGAGCTACCTGCCCATGAAGCCTGTTCATGCCCTCTAGACCTGCTTGGGCTAGATCCTGGAGGAACCATTCCCATCTTATAAATGACCACTGCTAGACCCACCTGATTTTATCACTGAGTGGATTTGACAGAATCCAGCTGAGAATGGGCAATTCTGGATACATGGTCACTTAGTGTCCCAAGGTCAAGTGTCCCAGGACCCAGTGACATGCCAACAGCTGTTTCTCTACTGGATATAGCATGGGCTTGGTTTTGCTCCAGAATGCTCAGGGTCTGTGTTAATATTCTCCTACTAGAGTTTGTCAGATATTCTAAACTGCTTTTTCCCACCACTGACACCTCTAACCTCCTAAGGTCTGTGACTCAAGCAGCAGGGCTGATTGTACACCTGGTGGCAGGCCTGCAGTCACTTTGCTACCCTTTCCTGCTCTGGCCCCACTCGGACTCCTATGTCACCTGGTCAATGGGTCAGAGGAATTCTCCTAGCTGTGGACTGTTGCCTCCAGAACCTAAAGAGGCCTACCTGGCTCTGTGCTGCCTTCTTTGTGGAAAGGATGCGAGATGCAAAACATCTCTGTTTGATTTTGAAGAGGGTATCTGGCATACCCTGGAATCCCTGGGTCACTGAAAATTTCTCTGAAATAGTCAAATCCTGAATCTTCAGAGGGCTTGTCTCCTACCTCTTGGAACACGTGTTTTACCAAGGCCTCCAGCATACTGACCACTTTGCACTCATCCTGTCTAATAAGCATGATGTGGTCAGTGTACTGGTGCTAAGTGATGCCCCATGGGTGCCGGCATAGGCCAGGTCTCTCTGGATTATATTATGGTAGAAGACAGGGGAGTTCATGAGTCCCCGAGGCAAAGCTATGCGTGAATATTTGGAGCCATGGGACAACGGCCAGCCTTTGTGGGCAGTCAAGACAGCCTGCACAGTGGCTGGTCAGTGGACTGTCGGCACCAGGGATTGAGAGGCTGCTCCCCTGGGGAGGCTCTCCTCGTGGGGCAGAGTTGGAAGCAGGCTAGAAAGGGCCCTGCTCTTATTACCCTTTGTATAGATTCTTATTAATCATTGTTCTTAGTGTGCATACAAGAATTTATTTTCCTGTTTCTCAAAAATACAAGCCAGTAATTCCACAGCATATATCTTGACAATGAACCCAGGGTAGTCAGCAACCAAGATGGCCCCCCTTGATTTCCGCCTCTCCTGGTATTTCTGCCCTCATGTACTCTCCCTCATGCTGTACCGGTGGTCTGTGTGACCGAAAGAATATAAGAGGAATGATGGTGTGCCAATCCCATGGTGAGGTGGTCAGTCTCTCTCTTGGATAACTCACTCTGGAAAAAGCCAGCAGCCATGTTGGGAGCCTCCCTACGGATACACCACAGGCTGTAAACTCGGAAGCCGGTCCTTCAGCCCCGGCGGAACCTTCAGATGACTGTAGCTCTGGCCAACAGCTCAGCTGCCGCCTGTGAGATACCTTGAGCTAGAACCACCCAGTTAAGCTGCTTCCAGATTTCCGACCCTCAGAAACTTAGAAAATGTTTGTTGTTTTAAACTGCTAAGTTTGGGGGTTATTTGTTACACAACTACAGATAACTAATACATGAGATCTTCTTATTTATCTCAGCCCCTACCAGAACGTTTGGCATTTAGTAAGTCCTTAATTAGTGTTGTTTGAATGAATGAATTAGGACAACACTTAAGGGAACCAGTAATCCAATCGGTCAGTCTGGACTAAGACTTGAAAGATTTAATTTGTAACTTCAATGTGATTTATCTTCTCAGAAATTATGCTTCTCTGAAATAGGTCTCCCTACCTGGTAATAATGTGGCAATGAAGAATAAAACAAAATAAATTATTTATAGAACAATGGTTTAACCCATTGATTCCAGTGACAACCTCCATGTTAAAGGCCAACCATTAAGATTATAAACAAAAATTTGTATACAACAAAAACTGAATTATAAGAAATAAATGAATCTCCAAAATGGCTTTTTATTACAAAACTTTTAATACAATTCAATATCCTATTTAGATTAAAGTCAGGACCTTGCCAATCCTATTGACTTGTAAGAGAACAGGTCAAGAAAGTCCATTTGTACTCTGGGGTGACTTGAATTATTATTATTTTACTACAGAATGCTCCAGGCACGTGGCCTTTTCTGTTAATGTTCTGACTTAGTTCCTTTCTTCAGCAGTAACACCAAGCATGGAAATTATTTTTTGGCAGGCTACTCTATGGAATAAAGAGAACTACAATGGAAAATGAGGCTATAAAAGTGCAGAAAATGCAAGTTAACACTAGAGGGGGACCTACTTCAAGAAAGAAAAGTTGGTTAGCAGAAAATTGCTGTTTTTGAAGAAACAGAATGCCTTGAGCTGACTTCATTTCTTTATCCTCAGAGCCACAGCAAAACTATCCCATTAAAATGAAAAACTGACTGATGTCTTCTAGAGCCCCTCCATCTTCTTTAAGAGAGTAGATGACTTACAGGCAGGCTACTTTATTACCTGTCAAGTCCTCTAGTCTCTTCATCTGTCCGGACTCTGGCTAAATCTACTTCCTGTGTAAAAACGGAGCACGCGCCAGTGTGAGGACCTGGGAGGCGCTTAGTACCGTTTGTTCTTGTAGGCAACTTGGTGTAGTGAAAAGATCAGAGACTTTGGTGCCAGACCAATGGGGAGTCAAATTCTGGCTCTGCCACTTGCTGGCTGGGTGACATTTCAGTGATTAATTTTGTTAAGTCTGAGTTTACTCATCTATAAGTCGTGAGAATTAAATGATGTAAATTATATAAGTTATGTGAACTGCTTCACCTAGTGTCTGGTACACATATGTTCAATAATCAAGGGTCATTATTATTTTTTTCTGGCTTATCATTCAGTTCTGTTGTCCATAGCAGCCTAATTCTTAGTCTTGAGTGATTCTGGAGTAGGAGTCATCAGATAAGAAATAAAAGCTGATGTGCTCCTCCTGTTGGTGTCAGACAAAAACCTAGGCTCTTCCTGTGGAATATTCTCCTTTTTGATAATTAAAAAAAATTACAGTAGAAAGGAGTTAGTAGATCGCCAGGCATGTTTGTCATATAAGAGATGAATACTAAAGGATTGTAATACCATTTTTATAGACAAAGCACAGGCATTTTTTAAAATGGAAAAGATCAAGGATAAAATCAAGTGCCCAAGGTGAACACAGGTAGTGTTAATTACATTTGATGCTTTGGTTTATAAAATGGAGGCATATCCCACTTCACATAAGTTATGTTAATTTAATATATCTCAAATATTGACTTGGAATGGTTAAGATATTTTGTAGGAAACTAGAAAATACTCTTAAACAGCTCACTAGATCTTTCCTAAAATAAAAATACATTCAGAAATTGATGTTCTGCTTGAACTTAAATCAGAAATGACTTGGTTTTTGTGAAAGGTGGTTTACATTGTAGGAAGGACCCACACTCTAAAGGAAGTCCCCAGTATCCTGGAAACAATGAAAGAATCCTTTAAGCTCCATTATTTTCTTTTCCCCTGGGCACCAATTAGATTCTCTGGTATCCAGATGATTCACGCCTTAGGCGGATTCCATAGACAATCAAACCCACAGCGCAGAGACCCAGCACGATGGCCCCAATCACAGGCAGCACAATTGTGTAGTCAGACGAACACTCGTCCACTAAGAGAAAAAACAAATACAATATGGGGGGTAAGGTTTGATGAGAACAGACTAGAAGGCAGGCTAGAGTGGGGAGGATGGGAGCTTTGGGGTCAAACCTGGGCTTGACTTTTAGTTCCACCACTAACTAACTGCGTGAACTTGGGCAGGTTATTTAACTTTGCAATTTCCTCTTTTCAGAAAGTAAACAACTAAAATGTAAGATTGCTGGTAAATTAAGTAAGATAACCTTATCTTCTCAGCAATAGATATTTAATAAAATTAGCTGCAATTTCTTCCAGGTGTGCTCTGTGCAAATGGTGATGTGTTTACATAAAAGAGACTGACCTCTTGAAAGCATGTAGTGCTTATCCACTTTATAAAACGCTTCTTGTCACACTTAAAGCTCCTTTTTATTGCTTTTACTAAGCTAAAAATATTAGAAAATAGGCCTATTTATTAGAGCTTAAAAGTAAAATTTTGTAAGTTAGTCAAAACTCTTTTTTCTTCACTCCATTAGAGAGGACTTACTCAGTTCATTTAAAATGTAATCAGCCTCTCCTGGAGAAAGATGGAGGGCCGGGGTCAAGCGGAGCTTGACTGAATACGACTGATGGAGAACCACGTCTATATCTTATTCAAGGGTAGATGACAGGATACATCCATGAGGTCCTTGTACGAACCAATATTGAAATGAAATAAAGATCACCATTAACCCAATTCTCACCTTAAGTCCAAGAAAAAAACCCTCAGGAGGGGCTGGAGAGAGGGAATGGTAATTAGAGACTCCAGAAAAAAAATGCAAATCTGTTCAAGACAGAAACTGCTTTTTACACAATATTTGATTTGGTAGGGGACAATACTTACAAAACTATAATAATATATATCTTATTAATTTAATAATAAATGGAGATATAACCACAAAAGGGGTGGTATAAGAGAATTAAATCTTTAAAAAAAAACAAACTCTATTTTAAAATTTTATCAATTGATTTTGAGAGAGAGAGAGAAACATTGATTTGTTGTTCCACTTATTTATGCATTCATTGGTTGTATGTGCCCTGACCAGGAATTGAACCTGCAGCCCTAGTGTTTCAGGATGATGCTTTAATCAGCTGAGCTACCCAGTCAAGGCCTAAGAGGATTAAATCTTTATCTGCCTTAGCAAGAAGTTTGAAGCTGATAAATTAAGAAATTGTAAAAGAAGCTTTTAAAATATTTTTTAAAGAATTATGAAATAGTTATCATAAGAAATTGTTAAAATTAGTTAAAAGTGCTTTATCTTTTAGAGGAAGGACAAGGAAAATGCTGTTTTTCCTGATGAATCCTTTTGTAGTGCATGATTATTTTGTTATTTATATATATTGTTATTAGATATATATATTTCTTAGATTAAAAAAAAACCACATTGACCAGTGAAGAACTTAAAATTATTTGGAAAAAAATACAGAGAAGTTACAACAAAAGGTAAAGCCCGTAACTATTGACCCAGTAATCCCACTACTAGGAATTTATACTAAAAATATATTCACGTAGGTACATAAAGATATGTTACAATAATCTGCATTGTATGAGAGCAAAACGGACAAACTAAATGCTCATCAAAAATTTCAAATGGTACAATCATACAACAGAATATAACAGCCATTTTTAAAAAGTGGCAGATCTCAGTGTTTTTTGGAGGGTGCACTGTGCTCTTTCAATGTGCAACTTCCATGATCGATTTTAAGGGAAAGCTCTGAAACCATCAAATATACCTCCATTCTGGTTTTGAGCGCTGTACTTCAAGGGCACCAATTGTCCTTGTGTTGAATGGTCTGAACAGCTTCCCTCTCTAGCCGCTTCCCTAGAATGTCATAATGTTAATTTTGTCTGCATTCACTGGTGACCTCAGTCATTTTCTCCATGAGGACAGTTTAGTTTTCAGCCCTGCCCTTTCTCCCTCTTACTGTTTCTATTTGTTGTATGTGTTGCTTTGATACTCAGTTTGTTTTCTTAGGAGTAAAATCACCTATTTACCTCGCTCTTCCATGATAACATCTCATCTGTGAGTTCCAGTTACAGGGAGTTCACATTCTTGTTAAGTAATTGTCAGCATAACCCGATTGTCAGGGGTTTCTCCCTGTTCCCTGAGTTATGTGTTCTTTGTAGTTTATCAAATATATTCCTTCCTAACCCTTCCCTTCTTTAATTTGATTTAATTTTTAAACACTGCAGTAAAATGTACATAATACAAATTTACCATTTTAACTGTTTTTAAGAGTGCACTTCAGTGATATTAAGAAACTCTCGTTGTTGTGTGACCATCACCACCATCCATCTCCAGGACGTATTTCATGTTGTAAAACTGAAACTTGGCATCCATAATTTAATTTAATCTTATGTTATTCTCATTGTTATTTTGCTGCAGTTAATTTGCATACTAGTCACATCATTTGTTTTCATTTTGCTTATGCTTAAGCATCTCATCCAGACATTGAATTTCCTAAGATATCATTAAAGTAAATTAGGAATTTTCTTCTTATTGTGTTTGAGATCACTTTATGTTTCCTGCTGAGCTACCTGTTTGTTTCCCTTTCTTTTTTTGAAGATTTTATTTATTGCCCTGACTGGTGTGGTTCAGTGGGTTGGGCACCATCCCACAAAGTGAAAGGTCTCTGGTTTGATTTCTCTGTCAGGACACATGCTGGGTTGTAGACCGGGTCCCCTGTTAGGGGCATGTGAGAGGCAGCTGATCCATGTTTCTCCCCTCTCTTTCTCCCTTCCTTCCCCTCTCTCTAAAAAATATCCATTTGTAAATACTTACTTTGATCATAAACCTTTGGTCTACATTTTCTTCCAAAGCATTCACATTCCAGGGTCATTTTATTTATTCATTTTTAGAGAGAGGGAAAAGGGAGAAAGAAAGAAAGAGAGGGAGAGAAACATTGGCCAGTTGCCTCTTGTTGCACCCTGGCTGGGGACTAACCCTCGACCCAGGCATGTGCCCTGACTGAGAAATGAACCAGATGTGGAAAGAAATGGCATCTCTCCAAAGTCAAGTCCTTTCTGTTAAACCTGCGTCACTTTGGGGAAATACCAGGTCCTCACATCCCAGATTTTTCATCAACAGCTCCTGTTCTAAAGAGGAAACAGGAATTTCCTGACACTCTAGATGTTGTCCTGGGCTCTTGAAACCTTCTTGAAGCTGCTGTGTGCCCTCCCCACCACCTGAATTCTGGAAAGTGGAGAAAACTCAAATATCTCAAGGGAAAGCCAGTACGTGTCCTAGAGAAACAGTAGCTATAGAATTGTTGCCAACTTTCATAAACTTGCCATTAAAAGTAATGAATGGCACTTTTGGCAAATGTAGAAAAACAAGAAACTTCCTGTTAGTAAAAGCAGTTAACATCCAGAAGTCCGTGACTGTCCTCTTTCTCTGAAATAAAAATCCCAATTCTCCCATTTAAACAGTCAATGTAATAGAAAACCATCAATAACATTCCAAGCCTTATTTTACTAGAACTTTTCCTCCAGATATCAATCATCCCTCCCAACCAGGAATTTCCTGGTTTGTAATTATTTTGGTAAATGTTTGCCTAAAAGGGGAAGTGGGCCACAATCTGGGGAGATCCACCTCTTCTGCTAGCCAGTTCTGATTGTTGTTTTGCCTACTCTCTTTCCACAGCGGCCCAAAATAACAAATTTACAAAGACAGACTAGCATCAAAGGAAAATAGAGACAAAGTCGAAAAAGAACGTGTTAAGAAGGCAGACAACAAATGAAGGGGAAGGAAATAGAGAACTCACATTTATTGAGCTGCTTTTGTTTGCCAAGATCTTTGGTACATGCTTTACATTTAAAAAATGCAATGTTGGAAAGTTTTCTAGTTTCTAGTTTTTAACTAATAGTACATCACAGTAGTGTAAAATATGTCTTTTTAAAAAATAACAGTCTAGTAAAAACAATCTGTATTTTAAGGCAATCAAAACTTGGGCATAATCTAGGAGTTTAAAATCACTTTACAATGTCTTTTGAAATGAATTTTTTTTAAAAGACTAGATATTGAGACTCTTAAAAATGTGTAGGAAAAATCAGTGCAATTTGAAACTGTCTTTCCACAATTCTCCCTTTGGGTATTTGCTTTGTCCTCACAAGCACCCTACTCAGGGCCCTGCCTCTCGTTCCTTTTATTCACAGCCAGCCCGCCATTATCAGACGTGCAGGGCGGAATTCGAGCCCACGTGGCTCGGCTTCCCCACACTAAGGAGAAAGTGGAAGGGACTGCATTTTAACCAGCCTTTGCATTAGCTGGGTTTCCTAACAGATTGGGAGGGTGGGACAGGCAACAAGAAAAGTTGACCCCTTTACTTTAGGCTGCATAGGAAGCCAGAATCCCCAAGTTTTTAACCTTGCACATTCTGAAGAAGCTGGGACTTTACATGCGTTCATATCCTCTACCGGGCCTCTTTCTGGCCACCAGGCATGCTGTTAGCAAAATGACAAGCAGTCCTGCGATACTCAGACCCACGGCCACAGGGATTTCTCTCCTGTTAATGTCACTGAAGCATTCATCTTCTGCAATTGAAGTCAGAGTAACAGATGTTACAGGCTGGCCACATGGTGGGAATGGATCGTGCCCCTGCCTGCCTCAGCTTCCCAGAGAAGGAAGCCAAGGGAGTGAGGGAGCTGCTGGGCCTCCCCATGCTGCCTCTGACATCCCGATGGGTGCAGACAAGGAGGGAAAGGGTCAGCACAATGATCTGGGAGGTGTGGTGCTTGTGATCACTTAAGGAGTGTATGAAATTGTGGATACCCAGGCCCCACGCCCAGGAAATGATTCAGTGGCCTGGAGGTGGGGCCAGGTCACTCTGATGCAGCTGGGAGGCAGATCCACCTTTGAGAAACATTGGTTTGGTCTAGAGGGTCAGAAGCAGAACTGTGTTTTGATTCCCAAAGCAGGAGAGGCCCTAGAGCCATGGTCCCCACCAGATCACATGGTCAAAGTTTTCTCTTCAAACTCTGCACTTCTTAAAGGGGCTGCTGCACAGCCCGGGGCTCCTGACATGCAGAAACCTTTTGCCAGCTCCAGGATTTTAGGGAGGAAGGGTTGAGAATGTGGGAGTCAGGAGCCTACTGTTTGAGGTGATCATTCTCTTTGAAAAGGCTGAGCATTTACACTTGAGTTATTATGAGAGGGATGTTTTAGACACTGAAGTTCAATTCCTGGACATATGTAGAAATCCTTGTAACCCTGTTTTCCCAGCAGGGAAAAAGGGGCTTTTGGGGAAAGTTACCCTGGTCCACCCCTGGCCTTCTTTCTAGGACCTGCTTCCCTCAGTGGTGGTTAAAACCCAAAGCAGAAGTTACATGGAAAATAAAACTAGCTATGGGGAAACTGTTCATAATTGGGAAGAAGGAGACCAACAGAGTGCATTTCTATCTTGAATTATGGCATTTTTCTCTTCCCTTTGTAAGTAGGAAAGAATCTATTCTGAAGTCTCGAGTTTTAGACATCACCAATACTCAGGATCTTTAAAGCGTTCTCCAAATACAGCTGAGTTTACTGGCACTCACTGATTGATTGTGTGTGTGTGTGTAAAGGATCCCGAGTATGTGATTTGGTCAGACAAGGAGAATGTATTCTGCTGTGGGAGAGCAGTAGACATGAGTGGGCCAATGTGTCTGGTTTTGAGATTGGTGTTGACTCATAGGGAAATGGTAGGAGGGAGGGTTGGCCAGAGGAACCTGACCTAAGAGCTCTGTGGAATCACACTGTTCCAAGAAGCTCATGTGATTCTTGTCCTTGGACAGCTTCAGCAAAAAAAAAAAAAAAAAAAAAAGCAAGCCACACAGACACTTGAAACTACCCATGGGTCTCTGAAGTTTATGTGACATGACGAAACCTTAGCTTACCGTTTCCAAAGTGGTCATCTTCAAAATCAAAGGCTTGGAGTTGGACGTTCATTGTTTTCAGTTGAAAGCAGGCTGACAGCTGGACGCTCTGCTCACTCACACACTTGAAGGAATGCCCAATCACAGTCTCAAACACCATCGCATCGCTTTTCATCCCGTGGTAACTTCTCTCTGAAAACACAAAGATGCAACACAGTCATACAAGAATCCTGGCATATATCCATGAGCTCCAGCTTTGCCGGGTGGCCCATGTGCAGTCCAATGGCCTTCCCTTAGCTGTGGCTTTCTGGGGTTCTGCCCTCACCTCATAAAAAAATCACACTCTTGCCCTTTGGGGACTTTTCCTGGTGCTCTGTTTAGAGTTGCTGTAGACCCTTGCATCCATACGTGCAAATACCCTACACGATGCATTGAATTATCTGTGTATACTGCTGTGTCATGTGTATTATCACAGGGCAGTCTACTACTGCCACCCCCATAACACTATGACGAGCACTACTGTCTAATGACAACTTGTTACTCTTACTGATACCACCCCCATCACCTACATGAGAATGGTCACTGCTGTGACATCATACTGTGTTCAGTGGCTGCTGCTACTGCTGAACCCTGCTTATTGGGACCTGGAGTTGTTTTATCCCCTCTCTCAGCCTCTAAATTAGCTTCTGGCCTTACTTTCCCTTCCTCTGCCTCTTGAGACATTACTGCCCTACTACTGGCTAAAATTCGGTCCATGCCTAATGATAACATTAGCTAACATGTGTTGGCATTCCCAACACATACTCCCGGCTTATATGAGTATATTCACCTAAGAGAGTTCATGTACATGAAAGCGAGCTGTTGACTATGACATCCTACTTACATTTTACCAATGATCATTGACAACATCCTCTTGAATAATGTCAATATAATATAGCTAACATTTAAAACAGACATTTCTCCACATTTTCATTTCTTGGTGCATTTCTTTAGTATAAGTTCCTTAATAAGTTTAAGCCCGTCAAAAGAGAGGATTGTAAAAAGGAGAAGACAGAAAGGAAGACTCGGCACAGTGACACGCAACACAAAGAGCGACCAAACTGAACCTGTATGAAAAGGTTCACTCACTGAAACCGGAATGTGAATCTGAGGTGTCGTTTGTGCACACCAACCCCTCCAACGGCATCCTTTCACACTTTAGAATGAATTCCAAAGTCCTCACCTTGTCTTGACCACAGGCCCTGCATGCTCTGGCCTAGCTGCCCTTCAGACCTCGTCTGCTGTTTTGCTCACTGACCCCTGCTGGTCTCTGAGCGCATCAGCAAGTTCATTCCCTAGGGCCTGTGCATCTGTTGTTCCTGCCACCTGGAAAGAGTTCCCCCAGGCCCAGAAGTCCCCATTTCTCTCTGCTCAAACCTCACCTCTTCAGAGAGGCCTTTCTTCCCCGAGGGCTTCCTGAAGGCCTCACCTAAAACAACCTTCCAGGGTAGTCCTTTCTACCCCACCCTGCTTGTATTTTGCTCATAGAACTTTTCACTGCTTAACTGTGTATCATAATTTAATGTGTCTGTTTATGGTCCTCTCCCCACTTCTAGAATGTAAGCTCCCTGAGAGCAGAGACTACCTGTTTAGGTAATAATGGATTCCCAATGTATTCAGGGCTTGGCACCTAGCAGGCACTAACTACATTTTTTGGGGGAATGAAGGCCTGACTCTAAGACTATAGAATGAATGCACCCTCAACAACAAATCTGTCCAAAGTCACTACACTCTTTACTGTTGCTGGTAATGATTTCTGACATAACGTAGTCCAAACTCCTTCACGAGCAGACAAATGAACTGAAGTACACAAAGACTCAGTAAGTTCCCTCCAAATTATATATTCTGTGGTCTACTCTCTCAGCTTGCTTCTCAAAAGCAGCATCGAAGATTCAAGGATTCAACAGGATCGAACATGCACTAACCAGAAACAGCGTCACCGCCGGTAGAACAGCCCTCTCGAGCTTCTTACCTGGGTTTGAGACCGTCAAATAGGCTTCCAGTTCACTGATGTAATAGGAGTTTTCATCCTGTAAAACATCAATGTGTTAACCTTTGGGCGATCTGTTTTCACATTCATGATTCTGGTGTACACACTTTGTTCAGGCAAGAATCCAGCTATTAAATCCTTGATACGGGGCTTTGAGGTGTGTTGGTATGGGGCCATAGTTATGTTTACAATTTTCAAACAAAAGTAAATAGACCACATGATAAATAAATCATAAGTAATGGCTTGCCCCTGGCCCAAAATTTCTTTACAAAATACTTGCTGCTAGATCCTGAAATTAAAATTCCACCAGTACAATTTGAGTCCCTTCAACTAGGCTGAGTTTCCCCCCGAGAAAATGTAAATACATCTGGAAGGTGGAGGGGTTGGAGGAGCATACATTAAGCTTTGGTAATTAATATCTTATGGTACTTAGATGTTAGTGCAAACTGAGACCACTCCTCCTTAAGGCTACCAAGAGTGGACTTTATGGGGTCCTTAAACCCTCTGGGGAAAAACAGTGCATGCAAAATTTTGCCTGCATTTTTCTGGGTAGAGTATCAAGTCCTTCGAACAGATGGGTCCATGTTTCCAAAGTGGTTACGTGGGGCCACAGTGAGTGACTCTGGAAAGAAGTGGTTTACCCTGAGGTCACTAGGTGTCTGCAAAGGGGGACCTCAGGCGGCTGCACTCAGAAATAGAAGAGTGCCCCACGTTTTATCCAGAATTTCACATTGAATTAACTTTAGAAGTTTCAAATCTAGGCATTAAAGAAATTGAACAATAGTAATCTTGACCACATTTGTATATTATTTGTGGATGAAATAATTTCTTACACAATATAAGGGTCCCAGAAATATAGATTGCTTTAGGAAGGTAACTGCTATTGATATACTGAACTCTAGGTCATTCAATTCATTGAACTCACCTACCACATACTGACTTCTTACCTTGTGCCAGGTACTGCAGCAGGCACGTACTATGCTGTGCCTTATTTAATCCTCACAACTATGAGAGGAAATGTGGGCTCATGACTTGCCCAAGGTCATAACCATAATAGGTGGCAGAAAGATATGACCTCCATCTGCCTGTCTCCAAATATAGCCTGTGACCTCCCTTACATTCACTCTGGACCAGGCATTGCTCTAGGTCTGGGGAGAAGAGCACGACCTGGCTCTTTCCCTTGAAGTACTCAGTCTCAGATTTCAACAATTAGTTTAACAATGTGCCTGGAGCATCCATTCATTTTATTTACTTATTTATTTTTAAAGCCTCATCCAAGGATATATTCATTAATTTTTAGAGAGAGAGGAAGGGAAAGGAAAGGAGAGAGAGAAAGAGAGAGAGAGAGAGAGAGACATCAGTTGGTTGCCTTCTGTACGTACCCCATCTGGGGATCGAACCCACAACCTAGGTATGTGCCCTGACTGGAAATTGAACCCATAATGCTCGAACTAACTGAGCTGTCCTGCCAGAGCAGACAATCCATTCGTTTCAGAGAGACACATCTATGATCCAGTCCCTTCTTGGGTTGCTTACACATACCCTTTATTCAGGTTTTTATTTGTGTTCCCTTTTAGCACAAGAGATACCCATATGTACTTCAGTGCCCAGAGCCACTCTTACGAGACCCTACTCTGTCCTGAGGGCAGAGAAGATCCACTGAAATGCTTTAAGCAGGACAGTGACAGGAGCATGGCTTTGTTTTTGGAAATTGCTTGGGCTGCAGTGTGAGATTGATTTGAGGAGCAGCAGGGAGTGGTGAGACCAGCTCTGAGTCCCACGGGAGACCACCTGGAATCTCCCCTTTCCTGTGGCACCTCCTTGATCTATTCCTCACACAGAGAAGCGATGGTTCATATTTCTACAGAAGTTGCAGTTTCCTAAGCATATGCTTTCACCTACATCGTGTCCTTTGATCCTCGCAACAACCCCCTGAGATTATTAGCCCATTTCACAGCTGAAAACAAAGAGGCTCAGTGGAAGTCAAGCATCCAGCTCTGGTTCCCATTGCTTATAGGTCAGACAAAGCAAGATCTTGTCTGCAGGACCCCATCCTTCATCCTCCTCCATCAGAATGTGGAAATAGACAAAAATTCATTAGGCAAGAACTTTCACATTCTCTGAAATGCAGCTGCTCGTATATACCCATCTGTTGGAAGCAGGACCAGCTACATAATTTGTGGGGTCTAGTACAAGAGGAAGATGTAAGATCTCTTGTTCAAAAATCATTTAAGAATTTCAAGCGGTGACAGCAAAACATTAAACCAAGCACAGGTCCTCTGTTGCTGGAGCCGGACCTGATAGGAAGGGCCATTCCCACCCAGCAGCAATCAGTGCTGCCAGGGCCAATGCCAGAAGCGGGGCCTTGCAAAGCAGGTGGCCCACGCTCACATTCACTGTGAGTTCAGTGTGAGCTCATCTGAATGAAGTAGCAGGACAGCATGCGGGGCCTGTATCCAGGTTCCCTTCTATTTCACTGAGCCAAAATGAACCAGACGTTGCCTGGAACTGGGTGACATCCATTTTTATGGTAAAGAAAAAGCGTTTGCTGGGTGAACTCAAGTGAGCACAGGGGGAGGGGATGTTAGCTTTCTTGAGAGTTCGCATTTCATGTGCAGAGTTTATGCTGATGACACCGAATGAGCCTCATCCAGAGAGTGCGCCCACTTTTTCTGCAGTTGTAGTGTAACAGGAGGTTCTGAGAGGGTGTGAAATTGTCTGGTTCAGATTAGAGACGAGCATTTCTTATACTGGTAAATGAAAAATTTGGCATGATCTGATTGGTGATAGGGCTGAAGTGTCTTCAATTTTGAGGATTGGCAAGTTTATTTTTTTTAAAGAGCCAGATGACAAGTACCTTAGGCTCTGTGGCTCTCCACTTCCATGGCAGCACTAGAGCCGCTGTGAGTGGCACGCACACAGGCAAGTGTGGCCACACTCCAGAGCGTTCCACTCACGGACACTGAAACTTGAATTTCATGTGATTTGTGTGTGTCGGATAATATGCTCCTTTCCCCCAATCATTTAAAAATGTGAAAGCCATGCCTAGTTTGCAGATTGTACCTTTTTGGGTGACGGGCTGGATTTGGTCTGGGGGCCATAGCTTGTCAACTCACGATCTGCACCATCAATGAAAACCAGGTGGCGGGACGAATCGGTCGGTTTTGGAGCATCATAAAAGGCCTGGCTTACCTCCTACTGGGGAGAATGAAGCGTCGCCAAGAATTTTTAAATACTGTTTTGAAAATGTCTCTTTGTTCCTTTGCAGCCTGGTATAAGTTGTCAAATCTTTGTGAACATTCTCAAAATTTAATTTTTTCACTTATTCAGTAGAAAAATGGGAAAAAGAGTAACAGGACTTATCTCTTAGTTTGATGTGAAGATTAAATGAAGGGATCCATGCAAAAAACTCGTCACAGAGTATTTACTCAAATTTTGCTTGGAGTTGTTAACAATGGTAATAACAAACTGGGTTGCCCTTTCCTGGTAAACTTCTCTCTTCGAGGTTTCATGGCATATTTTTAATCTATTTCCTAAAGCTCAGATCTACCACAAGTAGAAAAAGAGAGAACAAGTATGTGAGCTAAGCTTAGATAGCTCTATTGATTAAAGAAGCTGAACCCTGAGCTCTGGGGGACAGCAGTCGGGTGGTTACAGAGAAGAGGGGTAGTGGGTGGGGTGGGGTGGGAAGCTTCAAGCAGGTGTTAGACTTAACCCAAAGCCCAAGGGAAATCACAGGCCACACATCATTCCGTTTATGGCATCTTTTTTATCTTTGATGCCCACATTCACATGGTCATTCCTCTTTGACAGATGTTTTTCTTATTTGGGATTTGGTCTGGAGAATGAAAAACATCTACCACGCCAGATTCCTGAAGGCAAAATGAAAATCCTCTGTGTACCCATCAACATTGTCAAAAGGGGGCCAAGGACTCCTCACAGCCATGTCTATCTGAACAGACCACGTGCAAAGTCTCACCTCACTATTCAACAGGTGGGGTGCTGACACAGTGGCCCTTCGCTGCCAGTGTGGAAGGAGAGTTCTGCAACATCTCATGGGAGAGATTCTAACTCTTCAAGGGACCCAAACATTCTCCTTAGCAAAGGACGAGGGCCCGAGCAAGCCAGCCAATGGAGCCTGCTGAGGAAGGCAGCATGCCAATGACCACATTCCCAGGGGCCTCTCCTTTACTTCTGCAAAGTATATTGCAGGAGTTTCCTAGTCACAGATGTTCAGGATGTGGATTTTGCCTTCAAACACCAATCAGGTCTTTTTTGCCTAGCAATTGTTATGATTACTTTTAACACCTTTGCTCTAGATATAGCAAAGGGAAGCCAAAGAGGCTGTTTCTTTAGAGCTGCTGATTGACTTTTTGGTGTCTCGGCCCAGTTCTCTGTGACATTTAGGTTCACTCCTTTATTGATTTATTTCTTCATCAAATATTTGCTATGAACTATGTACCAAGTCAGGGCTGGGCACTAGAGAGAGAAATGAGACTAAGTAAGAGATGGCAGAACATGTGATGAGGACACTACTGGAGAGGGGGGAACTATGAGAAGGAAGGCTCCCAGTTCTCCCTGGGATGGAGGTGGGGGTGGAGGAGACCTCGTGGGTTGAAGATAGTTGCTCTCTCTTAAAGGATGAATGCAAAAGGGGGCCGATGGGTGGGAGGGGCCTTCCAGGCAGAGGGAAAACAGCCTAAAGTGGTACTGCATACTTGGGAACTTGTAAATAGTGGCCTCTGTGGGTGTTAACATTGAACACTAGTCACAGCTCTCAGGAGTCCATAGGCCAAGAGGACTCCACAGGCCCCTGGAAGGCTCTGAGGATGCACGAGGTGGGTCAGCGGCAGCAGCAGATTGCCAGACCTCAGCTGGCCAGCACACTGCACAGCCCTGGTGCACCTCCCTCCCCACTGGTGACCGATTTCCCCAGTGTCCTGGAGCCACCCTGCCAACCAGGTGCGTAAGAAAGGGATAGTGTTGGACACAGACAAATGAACTTCACACATAGTCACTGACAGGTGCTCTTAAAACCAACTCTCTGGGCAGGAAGGAAGCTGGCCGGGGGAGGGAGGCGCGTTTGTCTTGCACCTGGAGGGTCTGAACGACTTTCTGCATGTCACTTTAATCACAGGAGACACTGCCATGGAAAGTGTTCAGTTCTTTAAAAAAATGAAACGGAGAAAAATGAGAAAGGAAACCCGCCTCTCCTAACCTCACCACAGACCAGGAACCACGCTTAGCTCTTTCACACATGCCAGCCTGGTTCACCCTCATAGCCACCAACAAAATAGGTGTTGCTTGGCCCCGTTGTGTTGGAGAGGAAACAGACTCCGAGGGAGGACCAGCAAATTATCACGGTCACGTGGAAATGAGACGCGTAATTAAAGTCTTGACTGAACAATGACATCAAGTGACAGTTTAGGAGGCAGATTTTTCTCTAGGTTTCTGTCACTATATTTCAACTGAAAAAAAATCACAAGTTATGTCTACGACTTGACACTTGGAACTATAGCCTATATTCCTTTTCTTTCTCCCCATGGTGTCCAGCTCAGGGTTGAGAATGAACTCAGTGCTCAGTGAACTCTTTCTGATAAATCAGTCCATGAATCAGCCTTGCCAGTTGGCATCCATTTATCATTCTACAACTTGCTGCTCACCTGTAGCATCTACTACATTATAACCAACATATACTCCTGTTTTCCAAGGCTCTCCTGTTCTCTAGAGCACCAGTTCTCAACTGGGTGATTTTGCCCATGGGAGGGCACTTGGTGATGTCTGGAGACATTTTGGGTTGCCACACTGGGGCTGGCATCTGGCAGGTAGAGAGGCCAGGGATGCTGTTCCACATCCCACAAAGCCCAGGACAGCCCCTACCCCAAGGACTCGTCTGACCCCAAATGTTACTCCTGTGTCTGCTGAGACAGGCTGGTGTAGAATGTAGCAATATCTGAAAAGTGGCTGACTGACTGGCTGAGCCCATTTCTCTTGTGGAAGTGCCGAGGCAGCTTTCCTGCTGCCTCCATGCATTCACACAGCCTGCCTGTTAGGGCAGAAGGCGTGGCGCTGGCGGAGTGTGGCCCACAGCTATGTTTTGTTTGGCCAGGAGAATGTTCACATTTTTTAAAAATGTGCTGCCAACACTTAAAAATCATGTGTGTTTATAAGAAGATCTGAGCTTTTGCCTTTTCTTAAACAATCAGAAGACTGGGCCACACTGGTGTCTCATTGTCACCGGATAGAGGTGATGTGTAGAATATTTAACAACTGGCACAGGAGGGCAGTGCCTGCCAGAACAGACGGTGGCGAGTGCCTGGGCAAGGCACCTGCCCCGCCACTGTGCAGTGGCTGCCCCTCTGGGCACTTCGGGCACTCCCTGGCCTTCCTTTTGTCTCCTCGCTACAGAGGCCTTACTAGTTGCCACTAACATCTCATGCTTACTCTAATGGTTTTCTTATGCAGACTTAATGGAAAAATAAAATCTTCCTTCGCACTGGCCTTCACCAACAGTGGGAATGTGTTTTCACGACAAGATGGGGAAGAAGGCATGGAAGAGCTAGGGTCATAGGGCACAAATGCATACTCCTTGCAGAAATGTTGAGTACTCGGTTATGTAAGTCCTTGCCCACATTAGGCATTACTCTATTTTAAAATCTTGGTTAACAGAATTAATTAAAAATATCTTGTTATTAAAGAAGTGAGAAAATAAAAAATTATCACCTGTTTCAAGGAAAAAAGAAATGTTTACTAGCCTACTGCCTTTATTCATTAAATTCTTTGCTTAACTCGCCCCCTGTAATCTTTGGATTGTGGTCGTTTTGGGGGGGCTTAAACAAGTTCTCTTTTTCAATGCAGAAATTCTTCAGAAGGACTAAGGCTGCTGGGAACTTTTATCTCCTAGGAGCCTCTTTGCTTTCCTCTTGTCCCAAAGGGAAGTCAGCGGCTTGGGGAACTGGTGCTGGGGAAAAAGCTGAATGTGGTGGGTGACACTCAAAGCAGCTGCGGGATGCTTGGGGCGGTGGGCTGAGACTGGCTCACCTGGCTCCTTCCTGCAGGTGGGCAGAGGGAGGGAGGCCCAGCTGGTCCTTCCAGCTCAGTCTGGGCACTCATTTCTAGCCCACACCTCTGGAGGCACAGAGGACTTGCAGGAAGACAGGGATTCAGCCCTTGGGTGGAGTTGGATCAAATAGAGGGACCAGCCTGAAGGCATCAGAAAGGCAGGGATAAGGTGCGTCAGGAGACAGGAACGTAGCAAGAGGAGGAGTTGAGGCCACCAAGAAAACTCCTGCTGGCGGTCCTGTGCACGGCCTGGCAGCAGTGGCCGTGGTGAGCTGCAGTGCATGCTGGAGGGTGGCGCGTCCTCCCGCAGGGGGTCACCCCCACGAGGGGCGGGCTGGGTGCACTCCAGCCCTGAACTGCAGCAGCAGTGCTCACACCTATATCCTCTGCCAGTTTGCTGAGGAAACTTTTTAAAAATCCCAGACACCTCCGTAGCTTAACTTCAGCTGTCCAGGGATCGAGCACCTACTCTGCCCTGACTGTCCTCCTGGTGGGAGGGGTCATGCCTTTCCCACGCGGTGCCTAAAGGAAACCGCTGACTTCTCAGGTGCATCTCTGCCCTAAGGAGAGATGTGCACACTGGGGAGAAGACTCCGAGACCAAGCGAATAGCAGCGACATCACTGACAGCCCCTGTATTAAACACTGTGCTAGATGGTTTCCATGTACCATTCCTAATCCCCTCCAAGGTCCTGTTAACTGGGTGGACTTACTTCCAGTTTACAGCTGAGGAACAGGCCCCAGTAGCCCGAGGTCAGGCAGCTGGTAAGTGCTATGGCTGAGAGTCCATCTTAGTTTGTCTGACCCCCAGTTCTATGCTCATTCGTATCCAAGATCTGCTAACTGTGACCCCTATGACTTCAGGGGTCACATTAGACAGGTAAGAAGGGGATCACACAGAGTTCCAGCTGCAAGGGTCCTCTTGGCAGCCCATCCTCAGCTCTTACTCGGCCTGTGTTTAAAGACTCTTCGGGGCCGAGGGGGAGGGCAACATTGTCTCCCCAGGACGTCCGCCCACTGCAGACATTCTGATCACACAGTTCCTGGTCATTGAACATCTCCTTTCCTTGTACCGGACAAAGCTCTTCACCGAGGTGATCTCTCGTTCCCTCCCTCCATTTCTCAAGTGACAGAATAAAGCTCAGACAGTGTAAGTTGCCTGCCTAATGTCACAAAGAGAACAAATGACAGAATCAGATTTGCAGCCGAGACTCTGACCTCACGTCCATGCTCTTTCTATTCTAGTCTGTTGTTTCCACCATCCCAGGATACGGTCTGGAAAACCCAGGGCCTGGTTAGTCCCTGAATTTTGCCTGCTGTGGTTGGAAAGACCCATTCTGACACTTGGTCATTTGGTTTTGTTCTCAGAATAGTCTCATTTCTCTGATGTCCACTGGGAATTCCTCTGGGTCTGTTCATCGCTAAACTTCCTCCTTTGAGTGGTTTGCAAAGGGCACCTGCGGCCAGGTTCCTCTGGGCCAAGTCTCCCCTAAGAGGCATCCAAGGCCTTCTGAGCTACACGGAGAAAGCTGAGGGGGGAGAAGGCAAACATAAGATGTCGACACTTCCCTCCTCTCCGTCCCCGTGCCCCTCGTTCTTATCAGAGAACACCTCAAAAGGCCCTGAGATCTATTTCCCCTGGAACTTAAAGTGGAGTGTGAGATTGCACCACCGGGCCCCGGGGTGAGGGGCAGGGACAGCAAATATGAAGGAGCTCAGTCCTCACCTTGGTGAATGTGAGATTCACAAATCCACCCTGGAAATTCAAGAGAAGGTTGGAATTCCGGAAGCCACAGTTCCCAGAGGCTTGGGTTGCATTGGGGTCGATGTTGAAGTATCGCTGAGGTGAAAAAGCCTGAACCAGATAAAACAGATCAGCTCACTGAGACAGAGGAGAAAGCCCCAGCTCCGGGAGCGGAAGCACAGACCAGTAAGTGGGCCTGAAACTCAGGGCTAGTGGCTGTTCACTTGAGGAATTCAAAGTCCCTGAGTGACACCTCACACTTCCAAACCATATGTTCAAAAGAGTTTTTAAAGGACTTCTCCCACAGCGAGGAGCTCCCCGGTAGATGACTCGTGGCAGGTGTGCTCCTGATAAACTGAGTGGAATTTAACTGTTGCTAGATTGCACATGTTGGGAGGTACACAAGCAAGGTTTGCTATGTGATACACTTCTGCTTCAAATGAGGAAGTCTTATTTGCAATCACAAAAACTGTGCAGAAAAAGAAAGGGCAATTTTTACGGCGATTCCTTAAGTAAACCCAAATAATCTCAGCCTCACCCTCCAATCTTCTTGTTAACCTGGATTTTCCGCATTAGTGCCACAGCTGGCTGGGACCACGGAGATCATCTAATCCAAACCCCTCATTTCACAGGAGACTTACTGAGGCTTGGAAGCCAGCGGGTGGGGGAGGGCCAGGCTGGCACCGACCCTGAACACACTCCAGTGCTCTGCCTGTGCTGGCTGACAGTGAGGGGTGTGCGTATTTAAATTGTCGGTGTGTGCCTTCCTCCCTCTGAGCAGTTACTGTTGGTTTCTATTTTTACACATACTCTAAAACAGATTCACCTTTTAACGGAGCACCTTGGAGAAAGAGGTGCTCACAGGTATGTGTTTCATTAAAAGACACAGGGTGCAGGGGAGTGCTCATTCTGGGCAAGGCAAACTCCCCTCAAACTTTTTGAAGCTAGTGTTACAGGCCCATGGCCCCAACTTACCGACTCCTTGTCTTGAACTATCAGCTCTATGCCCATCTCTGCTTTGATACAGAGCCTGCTTCCATTTAGAACTTGATAAATTCCAGTCTTGGCTGATGATGGCTGAGGTGCAAGGGTGGGTCCAGGAGACGTGGTGGCGGGTGAGGCAGTTTGGGTGGCATTGCGTGCAGTTGTGGTTGTTTCTGGGGCAGGGGTGGGTTGACTGAGCTTCTGACTGGTGGTGCTGTTGTGTGATGAGGTGGACAAAGTTGCTGGAAAGGTGGTCTGCTTACTGGGTGGGATGGTCTGCACAGTCGTGTGGCTGACAGTCGATGGGCTGGTTCCCGTCGGATGGGCTGGTGGAGGGGTGGTGGGGGCCGGTGAAGCGGAAGCTGCACTGGGGCCGATGGTAGCCTCCGTGACTGGAGCAGCCGTGTGAGAGCTGTTGGGTGTGGGCTGGGTTGTGAATAGAGTGTGGATTGTAGAGCTGGTGGCTAGGGTACTGTTCAGAGTTACCAAGGGGGTGGTTGTTGGAGGTTCTGCTCTTGTGTGTGTGGCTGAGGTCTCAGACTTGGAGGTTGTTGCAACTATCTGAGAGGTGACGGGACCACTGGTTGGTCTTGCTGCTGTCGTTTTGTGAGGCTCTTGGTTAGTTGTTTGCAGAAAAGAAGGTTTTGCTGTGGCCTGTACTGTTGCTGCTGTCATGGGCCGAGAAGAGTCTGTGACTCCTGGAAACCCTGCTGCTCTTACTTGGCTGCCATAATGCAAAGTCCCTGCAAATTAAGAAACGAAGGTGTTAGCGCACCCACTAAGGGCTCACAAAGCCCCTTCCCCATTCTTCACTGAAAATTAACATGCGTATTTTCAGAGTGGGAGGAAATTTACAAGGACGTAACGGCTAGGTCAAGATTGCCCAAGATTCTACCACGAGGCCACAGCGGTAACGTTTTGATGGCAGCCATGTTTTCTGCAGGGGGGTGGTCATTCTGCATCCAGCCCTTGTTGAGATGGGGTGTGGTCCTCACACAGCAGGTGACCATGCCCCGCAAGATCTCTAAGTGTCATGCCTCTTCATTCCCCCTCTTCCCTGTGAGTCCCCACAGTCCCTGGGAAGAAGGAGCTCCTGGGTGGAGCATGGCTGTGACAGCCTGAGAGATCTGGGGCAGCGTGAGTAATGGTGATAAAAAGAGACAGAGTTGTATCATTTGCACAGAATCATGTAATCCCAGATTCAAAAGTGGTCTTAAAGATCATCTAGTCCAAATCCTAATTTGATCTGTGAACTGGACCTATGAGTATTTGCCACATGCTCTTCTGTGCTTAATTACCTCCAGTGAGGGGAGACCTACTACCTTTCATTTTTTGTCTACCATCAGTTTTTCTAAATGCAGACCAGCTCCTGTCATTTCCTTCCTTGACCTCTTGAGTGGCCCAGCCTTTCTCTAGTAAGAATAAAATTAAGCCATAATTGCCCTGGCGTACCCAGTGGGCTATCCTTCCTGTTTTGGCTTATACAGGGGTGGACAAACGTAAGTTAAATTACTGGCCATCATTACCTAAAAGATAAATGATAAGTACAGAGATGAAATAAGAAGAAGAAAAAGAAAAAGAATACAAATAAATACTATAATAATTAACAAATAATAATACAAGAATAAGCGGTGTTTCACAACTCACAACTGTAAGCCTATTTGTGTCCACCCTGCATGTCAGCTCCTCAGAGAGCTCCCTGTGCTCCTGGTGCAGACCGGCTCTCCGCCCCACGATCCCCCATCACAGGGTTCTATTTGCTGCCTTCGCCGCACTGATCACAACTTGTAATCATATAAAGGGGATGGAATACAAATATGGAACAAGCCTGGCAAGACAGCATGTCTCAGCCGAGTATCAGCTCTAATGAAATGTTTGCTGATTGATTTATTTGCCGATTGCACCTCTCTCCCACTAGACTAAAAGCAATCCTGAGGTGGGAACTGTGTGTATTTTTTCACCACCAGTGCCCGTGCATAGAAAGAATTCAGTGGATGTGGATTGGATGAAAAAATAAATGAATGGGTAAATGAGGGTAATAGGGTTATAGACCTCTAAGAGTATCGTAAGGCTCAAAGGAGTTGGTTTATTAAGCCAAAAAAAAACCCCAACAAAAAACAAAACAAAAAGAGTTGGTTTCAGTGCGAGCCTTCGTGGACCGTTAAGCCATGTGTATTATTGTCACAGTTGCTTTCTTGGGCCACCCCCTAAGGACAGAAGGCCTCTGGCTCTTCTTCAGCCCAAGGTTCTATCCTTGTCTCCATCTAGGCATGTGGCAAGCCAGAAAAGCAGACAAAGTGCAGGTGGTGCTCCTTGGGAGGTTATGATCGGGCACCGCGAGGGATGGCTGCATCTCCACAGTGCTGTGATCTCACGGCATTTACCCTTGTATATGTGCCCACTGGAGCTGGAGCTGTCTGGAGCTGGGCGGTGGCTTGGGAAAACACCAGGAAAAGGCAAAGGAGATCCCTCTATGTTTGGTGTTTATAGGGTTCTGAAGTTCATGTTTAACCAAAAATCACCCCTAAACTCCTTTACTATCACCCTCTTTTATTCAGTAATTTTTAAGTGATTTCTTTTCCCATAATAATAACAACAAACAAATTCCAAGATACTGGACACTTAACTGTGGGTCAAGGGTCATCTTTCACCAACTCCTCTCAAACCCTCTGGCTGGTACCAACTACCTTGATCCTGATATTTTCAGATGAGGGAACTTGGGCTTAGAAAATTCTATCTGGTTAATCACAATGACACAACTCCTAAATTTTGGAATGGAGACTCAATCCCCTGTCTGAACCAAAGCCTGCCCTTGGACTTGGGGATGGTGGAGGTGGTGTGTGTCACTGCAAAGCAATGAGAGAAGAGACAAAAGCCAAGGAGAGCAGAGTAGTAGGGTGTCTCTCTAGGGACCCCAATGCACCAAGCCCTCATATTGGTGGTTCTTGGTGAGACTTTCAAAGGCTCATGTGCTAAAATTGTGATTATTTTCCAGAAAAGTTCTAACTTTAAGCCCAGTAGTAACACATAAATAATTTCTGCACAGCCCTAGCTGGTGTGGCTTAGTGGGTTGGACATCATCCTGCAAACCAAAAGGTCGCTGGTTCGATTCCCACCCAAGGCACATGCCTGGGTTGTAGGCCAGGTCCTCGGCTGGTTGGTTGATTGTGTGTGAGAGGCAACCAACTAATGTTTCTCTCTCTCTCTTTCTCCGTCCGGTCCCTTCTCTCTAAAAAATAAATAAAATCTTAAAAAAAAGATTTCTGCACAGCTGCAGAAATAACATTATTACTTTTTTAATTTTTTAAAAAGATTCTATTTAATTTTAGAGAGAAGGGATGGGAGGGAGAGAGAGAGGAAGAGAAACATTGATTGGTTACCTCTCACATGCATGCTCCTCACCAGGGAATTGGCCTGCAGCCCAGGCATGTGCCCTGACTAGGAATTGAACTGGTGACCTTTGGGTTTGCAGGATGATGCCCAACCCACTAAACCACACTAATCAGGCCAAAAAGAAATTAATAATGACGTTACATTACTTGAGACTACTATTAAAGAATCTTTTTTGTATCTAAATATTCATTTGGATAACTGAAACGTATGACACTCAATAGTTGTGGGATTTATGGGCTGTAGATTTACTTTGTAACCTTCATCAAGTCACTGTATGTGGAAATCTTATGCCCACATTGTAGAGCCTGGAGTAGATTTTTCCTTTCAAGGTTGTTATGAAGATTGAAAGTTGAAGTTTTATTTTTACAGTTCATTTGGGCTAAAACTGTTGCTGTTTCCTCAGTCAAAAACCCAACAGGAACCCCATTAAGTTCATACTATTACAATGAAAAAAGAGAATTTACTCCCAAACGTGGTTTTCAGGAATATCTTGTAGTAAAAAGCAAAGACCTCTACAGAGAACTCTGGGAGGCTGAAAACCACCTGTCTTTGTTCTCTTAGGGAGATCATTAGGTTTTCGATAAAATTCCGTTGTGTACGGCTTGTGCTTATGAGCTAAAGCAAATCTCCTCAACTGAGCAGCACACTTTCTAAAAGGGGAGCCTTCTTCACAATTAGCGCACCTCTCTCAGTAATGATGAAAGACTGTGAAGGAAGGGGGCACGTGGGTCCTTCACAGGGAATGCACGGAATCCCCAGCGCGACAAGAAGACCCGTGGTGGATATATGGTGTGCTTGGTGAGAAGACAGTGTTGCGGGGTGGCTGGAGGTGTTGGCAGCCACGGTGTCCTGGTATAGTGTGTGACTCTGGTGGACAGAAGGCTGGGCTGGCAGGGGGATGAACCAAGAGTGACCAAAAGTGTCTGAGTGTGTCACAAACTGAACCCGTCTGGGAACTGTTACTCTCACGTTCGTCGTCTTCTCCTCTCTGGCCCATCCCTTCCTGTCCCATCTCTCTGGAGGAGAGTGGAACGTGAAAGGTTGGCAGGTGATTAGACAGAAAACTGGCAGAGGTCGGTGTGCACTTCATTGTAATACATCCCAGAAAGTTCATACATTTGTTAGGTGCTCAATGGAAATGATACTCTTAGAAATACTCTATTTTACTATATATACATATATATATAATCACATATATATGTAGAGTAAATATATATGTGTATATACATATATATTCACACATATATGACTAATCTTTGTCAAAATTGAGTCATAGTTTTTAAGTGAAACCTATAGTCCCACAGAGGTCAAAGTTCACTGGTCTGAGACCCACAGAGAGGGCAATGGGCAGAAGCAAGGGCAGGGCATAGCTCAGAATCTGTCTTGATCCTTCTCTACTAAAAAAAACAACAAAAAGCACAGCCCTGAAGTCCACACACTGATTTGCCAGGCTCTGCACCCCACCATCTCCTCTCCAGAATTTGGGAGACTCAGCAAACCAGTACCCCAGGGCCTTGGCCCATCACTGGGACTCCTCCAGAGGATGAGCTGCAGGAAGAAGCACAAGAAAGTTTTCATTCCCCTACAACCTGCAGGAGGAGCTGAGAGACGACTCCTTGGCCAAGCCCTGGCAAACTCAGTGACCGCACAACGGCATCTTCTCTAGGTATTTCCTGGACAGTCAGTCCTTCCCTGATAGCCTTTGTTCAGTTTCCCACCACACCCAGTGGCACAGAAAGGCAGAAGCCTCCTATGAGCCATGCCAGGCACTGGGGGAAGTCTTTGTTCTCAGGGGCTCAAAGCCGCGTGAGGCAGACACACAAATGGACCACATTCCTCGGTGTGACAAGTGTTGTTACTGAAGTAGGCCCTGAGTGCTGCGGTGTGGTGTGAGGAATCCTTCATGAGGAGAAATCCTTCCGACAGACAAGAAAGTAAATGGTATCCCGGGCAGGAAGGAGCGTGTGTGCAAAGGCACAGAGGCTTCAGAGCCTGGTGTGTTTGGAGAGTAACAGAGGGGTCAGCATGATGGGAACAAAAGGAGGGTGTGAGGGAGGGGGGTGGGGGGTGGGGGAGCAGGAAGCAGGCCTGGAGGGTCTTGGAGGCTGCACTGTGTCTGCAGAGCTCGAAGGCACACAGGTGGGAGTACAAGGAGCACTGTGGCCGCATCTGGGGACGTGAAACTGTGTTTAGCCCCAGAGCACTTTCTTTGGCGTGTCCCCAGGCGGCAGAGGCCACCCCAGCTGGCTGCAGCAGGAAGCCTGTTTCTGGATGTGGGGGCAGGGGGGGCCCCCAGCACAGCTGTGCTCGTGGTGTCAGTCTAGCCATTGACTTTTTAGCAAAAAGATATGAATCTTCCCTCTGTTAGTTTCCTGTGGGATGTGAGAGTCAAAGAGAGCTCCCGGACGGAAGGGGCTCTCGGCCGGTGGCAGAGACTGCTGGGTGACCACCCAAACCCCGTCCCCTGCTCCCTTGGCAATAGAGCTGTTCCAGCTGAGCACCTGCTGCCTGGCCTAAAGAACCTCAAGTCCAAGTCTCCTTTCCAGCTGGGTGGGGACAGGTGACTGAATTTGAGCCAAGGCAACAGAAGGGGTAGGGTTATGTGGGCCTTCTGGGAAGGCTGCTTGAGGGGAGCTCAATTGCCTGTGTCGCTTCTCCATTGCCAGTCTGTTTTTCTGCTTTAAACAGCTTGCAACTTGTATGTGATGGCAGGAGCTCCAGCAGACATTAGGAACCAGGAGGAGACCCTTTGGGGCAGAAGTCACACATAGGATGGCGGGTCCACGAAAATGAGCCCCTACACCAGACCTGGTCTGAATTCCTTCAGACTTGTTTTCGCACGAGAGAGAAATGAACACTTGTCTTGCTTAATTAATATTATTTGGAGCTTGTCTCTTATGTGCAGGTGAGCCTAAATTTTAACTGACAGAAACTGAAATCCCCTCATTTTATTGGAAAGGAATTTGAGGACAGAGAAGCAAAAGGCCTGGATAACGATTACACAGCTAGTTTACCCAGAAGTTATGTCTCTCCCAGAAAAATATCTAACAGTTGTCTCATCTCTAACTCGACAAGTGTTTCTTGGACCTACGTGTGCAGGTGCAGTAGCACAGAGCATGGACCTGAAGCCTGACTTTCAGGGTGCATGTCTCACGGCTGCCCCCTTATCAGCTCAGTGACCGTGAGCAATTCCCTAAGCAGCCTCAGTCCCCTCGTGCGGAAAACAGGGCACCTTCCCACACTTCATTCACTCAGTTCACCTCTGAGAATTTGCAGCATTTCCGTTCAACCTGTAGTTGCATTTACTGAGTCCTCATTGGCTTTCTGAATCTGTCAGTCATCTCTCAGCCATTGAATTGTCACGGAGGGTTCCTGCTGGACTGAGACCTTTTGCTTTACTAGCTTGCCCTCCTAAATGAAGTGATGACTTCCCCTTTTGCCTCTGAAAAAATGTGAAACTCTAATTCTGAACATGTGGCACAAGAATAAACAGCCAGGAACAGGGCAGCTGGCCTGGCCCTTCACTGACTTTCGTAACAACCCATGTTCCACTGCTGTGACTCTGTGCCCCCCGTTTGAGCGAGTGAGCTGGGCTGCGTGGACAGAGCTAGTTTCCTCACATGTTCGATCCAGCGGTTCTGGAAGGAAGTGCGAATTAACCAGCAACCTGGTGACAGCCCACGGAGGACTCGGTGTCTTAGAGAGAAAATGATCTTGGTGAAAGCAGGGGTTGGGGACGTACCACAGGCATGAAAAGCTATTTCCTCGACAGCCTCTCCGATCTGAAGTATAATGGTAAAGACTTTAAAATCTTTGATGTCCTCCCTAGCTTATAACTTTTTGAAGTGGCACAACTTTTCAGACCACATTTCATTCATCTTCACAATTCACTGTGTACATCATATAAACAGCATTTCCATTTGAGAAAAAAGGAAAACCCAGACATGAGGTGCTTTCACCAGACCAGGCGGCAAGAGCACCCAGTCCAAGTCCGGGGTCTGTTCTCCCTTCTCTTAAATATAAGTGACCTCTACAAACTCTCCCTGAGGTGCCCAGATCCCATTTGGGAACCAGGGACAGAGTCGCTATCTTCTGGAGTTGACATCTGCTCTGCCTAACTCACAGAAAGCAAGCCACACTGCCAAAGCCCTTGAAATAAATGAGGTGTGTCCCTGTGTGTAAGGTAATGAGGAGCTGGCTCTCAGCCAAGTACCGGCAGTAACTGAAGCTACCATAGCCCTCTCCTCTCTGTCCTGTCTCGCCTTGATCAGTGGCACCAAAATGCATTTAAGTTCAATAGGACCAGGCATGGCAGGTCACTATGCAAAGTCATGTGTGTCACTCACCGGCCAGGGACACGAAGAGCATCATCACTGGAAAGAGCTGCCAGGACATGACTGGGGAGCCAAGGGTAGCCATGGACTCGACAAGGGCAGGCGTTGCTGCTCTGGGGCTGATGTGCTTTAGCACAGCTGGGTCTTCTGATCTGCTGGAGACCAATTCCAGCGCAGGTCCCTCCTTCACTTGTGGAAGAGAAACTGAAGTCATTTACATAATGAGAAGTAGCTGGAAGGCCCTCCCCGAGAGGTGTGTTGCCTGGGGAGGGAAACCACAAGTGGCTCTTGGGAGAAAGCAGGCACTTTCATCTTTGCCTTTCTTGTCTGTGAGGGCGGGGGATGGGAGATGGGGGGGATGCCCTTCCCCCACCGCAGCACGGAGGGCATCTGAGATTACTTCTCCACAAGTGGGGGATCTGTGGCGGCTCCAGCCCCTTCTCTCATAAGTTAGATCTCCATTTCCCCCTAAGATCTTGGGTACGTTTCTGTAAACCCACAGACTCTTTTCAGCCTAGGGACAATCAGCCCCTCAGTCATGACCCCCTCTGTCATGAGTGTGGGCAGAAATCTTTTTTTTTAAGATTTATTTATTTTTAGTCAGAGGGGAAGGGAGGGAGAAAGAGAGGGAGAGAAACATCCATGTGTGGTTGCTTTGCGCCCTGCACCTGGGAACCTGGCTTGCAACTCAAGCATATGCCCTGACTGGGAATGAGCCAGCAACCCTTTGGTTCTCAGGCTGGCACTCAATCCACTGAGCCACACCAGCCAGGGCAGGTGGGCAGGAATCTTAAAACACAACAGCCAGAGCACCGTCTGTCTCTGTGTGTACTCTCAAACTGTCTGAGGCAGCCCTGCTGGAGCCCTGTGGCCACCTGAGGACCTCCCCTTGTGAGGAGCAGGAGGAGCTTGAACTTGGGAGATCTGGGTTTGAATTTGGCCCTTCCAACTCACCAGCCCTATGACCTTGGATGACCTCTCTGTGCCTCGGTTTCTTCTGCTGTCTAATGCGGAAAATAATGCCTACTCCCAGGTGGTTTTACAAACCAAAAGTTGCTAGAATGCAAAAATACTCAATATCTTTGAAAGGCAACCTTTTCATGTCTTATATCCTTCCTCTATTAACCAAACAATGGTGATCTGTCTCTCAGGCTCGTGAGTCTATTTCTCTTTGCAGTTCTGATTTTGCTTTGTGCATTCTGAAGTCCTGTTTCTGATGTGTGAACAGTGAGGGTTGGGATGTCCTCTTGATAGATCAACCACTTTATCATTTTTAAATCTTCTTTATTTTCGGTCACGTTCTTTGTTCCGAGGCCCACTTTGTTTTACATTAACATCGTCATTCTGGCTTTCTCTTGATGACTGCTAGCATAGGATATCTTTTTTAATCCTTTTAACCTATTTGTCTTTATATTTAGAGCAAGTTTCTTGTAGGTCACCAGGTAATCTTTCATTTTAATATCCACTTTAATAATCACTCACTTTTAACTGGGGTGTTTAGACAGTATAATCATTGATACGATTATGTTTCTATCTACCATCTTGGTGATTGTTTTCTATTTTTCTGGGCCAACTCTTCGATCACTTGAGTATTTAAAATTCTATTTTATCTCATTCAATGGCTTATCACTCATGACCCTCTCATGTGATTTGCACGTCTGCTGTAGGGTTGATAGCATATGTCTTTAAGGGGTCACAGAACACTTTCAGGTGGTACCGTACCAGTCCACACGCGACACAGGAACCCGCAGCTGCGCACTGCAGTTTCTTCCATCCTGGCCTCTCTGCTCTACGGCCGCCGTGCACTTTAACTCTGCACACGTCATAAACTCCACGATGTAGGGGTTTTTTAAAGCCAGTTCCTTTCTGATGTGGAGGTTAGATCTATATTTGTTTTGAACAATTATTTGGAAGAACTGTCATGATTGTTTTGAAGAAATAATAAATGTCTATAAAATATGAGATTCTGTAAACCATTTTGATATCTTTTGTTGAGAGACCAAAATCAACAAATAAAAAACAAACAAACAAAAAAAGCCAACCCACAACATATGTTCTACAGCTCAAAAATTAAATAAATCCCTCAATTTCAACTTCCACTGAAATATTTCTTTAATTGATGATACCTTACAGAAATAAAGGCAGTTTTTCCTCTAATACAGACGGGGGTGTGTTCACTAAATTGAAGCGTATCAAACTGTTTTCCCTACAACTTCAGCTCAAAAGGCACACTATAGGAAACAGACAGAAATACTGAAATATGCTTACGATTAACTATAACCATGGGCTTTCTGGATCTCAGAAGGACAGATGAGTTAGAGAAAGAACATTGTCTTAAATTGATCTTTTAAAGAGATGTAAAATAAGGGGAAAAACTTTTATGCCTATGTGATTACTATTTCTGGCAGTCCTCATTCTTTGTGTAGATCCTTGGGTCTGTTTTGGCAATATTTACACAAAGTACAAAACACATTCAAATTCCTCAAGTGTTATCTGGGTTTAGGGTATGGGCTTGTTTGTCCAAATCTGTTTCTTCAATCTCTGCTCCCCCCTCAGCTTGAGGGTCTTCCCTGCTGCGTGTTGGAAAGTCTCTCCGTGCACGGGAGCAATACTCCAGCGTTACTCATTAGTCAGAGTTGTTGCTTAGCCTGAATATGTCTCAGTTATGCAGGTACTGTGTCCTGGATCTTTTGGGGTGCCACCTTCAGTTTCTGTTCCTCCCCCAGCAGTAGTTCTGGACCTAGCTCAAATTCCTGCCCCTCCCCCAGGGCCTGGGGTTTGCTTTTAATTCTGTTACATTTCCCCAGCTGGGCTGGACTTACTAGATCCCTAGGGATTTAAGTATTTATTGCTTTCCTCCAACAGTTGGCTCTGCTTTTGTTCTGTCAGAGAGATGGGGCAGTAGGACCTGAGTTGTTTCAGACCTTTCCTGTATCAACCGATATTCCCCCCCTCCAAGTCTGTGCCAGAGAAGATGCTTTCCCGTGACTTTGCTAATCTTAGTGAGTGCCCAAAGAGATCATTGGAGAAAAGTCTGCACAAGTGAATGTAAATTTCCCTTATATGTGTGGTCCCCAGGGATTCTATTTTCTCTTGCAAGCCCACCCACACGGGGCCAGTAACAACTTCAGCTGAGTTCTCCCTGCCAGCCTACAGCAGTGCTTGCCCCAGGTGAGCAAGAGTTTGAGTCGCTCCTCACTTGGTAGGTGCTTGCTTGTTTTTTCCTTAGATTTCCAGGGAGATGTAACCTTGTGAACTCAGCTGTCTCATGAGTTCAAGAAAAGTTGTGAATTTGCATATTTTCCAGATTTTTTTTTTAATCTCGCAAGTGTGGGGTTAGTACTCTTTCCAACTTTCTGCATCTCAAGCAGAAGACATTATTTTTAACAGCTGCATAGAGTTTCATCGCATGCCAGTACAATAGTGTATTGTATGTACACATAGTGCATGTACATGCATGTGCAATAGTGCACTAACCAGCTTATTATTATTAAACATATTTGTTATCTATTGCTGCTCAACAAATGACCTCAAAACTCATCAGCTTAAATCAACAAACATTTATTATCTTATGGTCCTCTGGTAATGAGCTCATAAACATCTTAGCTGGGTTCTTCTGGCTCTGGGTGTCTCGTGAGGTTTCCACCAAGAAATCAGCTGGAGCGGAAGCCATCTGAAGGCTTGACTGGGGCTGGAGAATCTCCTTCCAAGGTGGCTCATTCACATGGCTGGCTGTTGGCAAGAGGCTCTAGTTCTTGCATGTGGGTCTCGTCACGGGGCTGCTCCAGTGTCTTCTCAACATGGTACCTGGCTTCCCACAGTGAGTAATCCAAGAGACAGAATGAGGAAGAAGACAAAATGCTTATTATCACCTAGTCTTGAAAGTCTGTTACCATCAGTCTGCTTCCACCAAATTGTTTACTAGCTCACCACTACAGTCCGCACGCAAAGGGAGCAGGACCAATCTGGGGGTGACTTTTACTGCTACCATAGACATCTGGACTGTCCCCCATTTTATACGGCTGGTTTTCCTATTAAAAGTAATGTCATAATGAACACCTCTCTATATCTATATATCTTTGTTCATTTGTATGTCATTAAAATAAATTCCTAGAAGTGGAATTGCTGGATCAAATCGTATACATATTTCAAATTTGATAGCCATTGCAAGTTGTCTTCTAAAAACCTAGTTCTTACACCCTCATCAAAGGCACGTGACGGCGCTGGCTCTCCTACATCTTTCCTACACTGGGCAGCATCCGAGTTTTAGGGGTCGGACTGATAATGAAAATGATACCTCATTGTTTTGCTTTTTAAAAATATACTTATTGGATTTTGGATTTTGAATTTCTCTTCCTGGGTATATTCATATCCTTTGTCCATTTTTTTCTATTATTATGCTATTGATTTGTAGAATCTCTTTAAATGACAAGGAAATCCTCTGTGCCATAAATTTTTAAAACTTTTAAAATATATATTTTATTTATTTTTAGAGGGAGGGGAAGGGAAGGAGAAGGAAAGGGAGAGAAACATCAATGTGCAAGAGAAACATCAGCTGGTTGCCTCTCACAGATCCCTTTAAGTCACTATATTGTTGGATCTTTTTGTTACGACAGCTTAGCCTTTCCCTTTACCAATACAAAAGAAAAGGGTTCAGATAAGTTTAGGAAATGGTGAGTTTAACAAAAGTATACACACTTCCTTTCTGCAAGAGTTCCCAGATCCTGTCATCTAATTGGAATCAACCAAGAGAGGCCCAGAGTATGTAGTGTTTGTAAAATGTATTTATTATTGGGTAATTTTGTCCTCATTGTGGGGCTAACTCATTGAACTCGTACACTCCTCCGGCCGTTCTGCAGAGTACACTCTGGGAGACGGCGGTCTGGAGGACCTCTTATGTTCCTAGTTACTTCCTACCGCCCGCCTGGTGTCTGGCAGGGCTGGGACGGCCGCCAGAGCATTCCCGCGGTGCAGCAACGTGTCGAGCCGACTCCCTCTAGTGGGCAGCGGGCAGCATCAGCAGGCCGTGGACGCCCGAACGCGCGGGGCAAGAAGGCTGGAGGATTCTATCTGAGGGTTTGGGCTGCTTTTCCAGGTATTCAAATGGAAAGATGACACCGATTTCACTCCCGGAAGGGCCACCTCTCCCCCTCCCATGCTTTAAGAAGCCTAAAACATTCACAACTGTTTCCTGAGTGAGCAGGGTGTCCAGGCCCCGGGGCAGCGGACGCAGTGTCTGCGGGGGACCTACGGTGTCTCTGGCATGGCTTTACGAGAATCACTCCACGGTCCCTGCCCCACCCCTCGGTCCACCATGAGCTCATTGGGACTCTGATTTCGCGAGCCCAGTCTTCTCGCAGAGGACAGCTGCAAGCAGAGCAGCAATGCGGGGCCTGGGCAAGGAGGCGGGAGGTCAGAGTGGTCTCCGCAGGGGGGCCCGAGCGCCAGCTGCTAGGGAGGCGGGTCCGCAGGCTCCAAGGCCCCTCGGCTGCCCTCGGTCTAGGGGTGGGCGCGGCCTCTGTACCCCCCGCCCCCCACCATCTCCTGCAGAGCCCAGGAGGCGTGGCTGCCTGGAAGGGGTGTAAGTTCTCTGGGGAGGGGGGTCCTCGGGCAACTGCCCCTCGCCGCCGGCGCTGCTTCTGCCCCGACACTAGTCGTCTCCCCCGCAGGGGCGAGCAAGCCAGGGGACCCCGCAATGCTCTCCTCAGTTCGTCTACTGCCCTGAAATTCCAAGAAGAAAGTCCGAGAAGCACCGGCTAACGAATTGGCTTACTTTTCTTTCCTGGTTCACACTCACGTGTCCCTCTCATCACCACCTTCCTTTTCTCCCTGGGTGCTTTCTCCCGTGTGCAGAACAGACTTGGCGGCACAGGCATCGTAACTGCTGTCCAACTGGAGAAGTCCCGAGAGCTGGAAGGCAGGGGGCCGTGGGGCACTCTCAGTTCGCCAGGGCGGCGGCCGGGCCCACACCTGGATTCCTCCCGACAGGGCGGGGGCGGGGTCCACCCCAGCTCTCCCCCAGGGCCACTCAAGGTCCCAGCATGAGTCGCTTCGCTACTGCCGGAACCCAGACCCTGGTGGTGTGGGACAGGCTGGGCGGGGAGGGTCTGAGCAGTGACCTCAGCTTCCTGGATTAGGCCAGGTCCGTATGGGCGAGAGTCCTGGAAAGGACGGCCAGGGGGTGGGAGAGGAAGAGGAGGCCGAGGGAGTTCATGAACAGGAATGAGGGAGACTGTGAAAGAGGTAAAGTGGCAGTAACTTACACCCAGGGCTCTGCCCTCCTTCTCCATATCTTCTGCTCCTTCACAATCGTCCGTTTCCATGGAAATACAGGCCCTGCTGGAGCAGCCTTGGGGAAAGAAGGGAAGAATCCAGGAGGGCTGTTGAGGAGAGGGGTGGGAGGGGCCCTGCTGCCAGCGAGGGGCAGAGCCTGTGCCCAGGAACCGATTCTCTCCATCTCTAATTCCTACTTCCTCAGGACCCAGCTGCTTCGCTTGGGTCTGTGGTCTCTGGGTTCCCTTTTTCTGAAATCCTGCAACCGGGACTGAGAAGTACTGGCTACATGCTGTTCACAGCCCTACTTCCTGTCCTCCCAGAAAAAAACTCTTTTTGTGCTTGACCAGCTTCCTACCCTCGCCCTTTCTCACCCCTATTTCTCTCCCCTGATGCTCACCCATCTCCCGTTTCCTTGGCAGCCTCTGCCACATGTCACCGCACACCCCACGGGGATATCAGAGGAACCAGTATGCCCTGCCTCTCTCCAGTGAGAGGATCAATGACCCAAGCAGTCGCCACAGTGCACCTGTACGTGCTCAGGGCTGTGGAACACAGTGGGGAGTAGCCACCCACCAGACACTGAGGCTGCTCTGGGCCTGGGGGATAGGGGTGCCAGCACAACTGTGTATGGGCCTTAGCCCCATTTTACAGGTGAGGAAACTGAGATGGGAGAGGGATAATCACCGGGCCAACTGTCCTTGGCATGTAAGCACGGCAGCTGGACTCTACAACATTCCTGCTCTTTACCTCACACTCTGACCTCTAGTCTCTGCCCCATGCGGCTCACAGGGCAGGTTAGGGAGGCAGCAGAAACATCCTCATGGGGAACTTGAGTTGAAAATTTTTAGTGTTTAAGTTATAGTTAATAAGCTTAGCAATTAACGCATGTAGAAAGCTATTGTTCCAGCAACCGGAATTTATGACTGGACCCACCGTGACTCCAGGAGACCCACAAGTAATTCGATCTGTGTGTCCCAGGAAGGTGTCAAGCAATCAAGATGGCATCTGAGCCATTGCACTCCAAGAAGGGAACATTCAGCCACCCAGGATGCAGATAAAGAATCGCCAGTCAGCAGATGAAAGGCGGCCAAGAAAATCGCCTGACTGCAGTTGTCTGATTAGCCTTTTCCCTGAATTCCAAACCCCTTTCCTGCACTTTCCTTCTCCTTATAAAAGGGGCAGTTTGAGGTGAGATGTAAGATGGTCTTTAGGGTACATAACCCGCCGTCTTCTCAGATCACCGGCCATCTGAACAAAGTGCCCGTAAAGATTCAATCTTTGTCTCTTCTTACCGGTTCTGGTAGTGACAGGCAGCAGAACGCCGACTTTTCTGGTTTCAATCCCATTTGGCAGCCCTGAGTGGAGTGGCAGCCTACTAAGCCATCCCTCGGGAATCTGAGGGCTGGCGAGTTTTGGTTTGGTGAGAATTCAGTGGGAGGGGTCCGGGCGTGGTGAGGGAAAGTGTTCCGGGCAGAGTAATGGCCTTGGAGGGGAGCAGAAGGAGCCTGTGGTTGGGGGTACAGTGGGGGCTCATTTATCTTGGGGAGCAGCGGCCAGCGATCCACTGGGAGGTCTCGAACCTGCTATTCACGGTGTCTCCCAGTCTGTGTGCTGGGGCCCCAGACCCTCTCCAGAGCAGGTCAGGGGCACTGTGGGAGCAGTATGGGAGCAGCGGGTCAGCCCCCTCCTAGAGGCTTCCAGAAACCCTAGTTTAATTTTTGGTCCCAGGACGTGGTGGAGGGAGGCAGTTGAGGGTAGAGGAGATACTAGCTCAGGGAGGTGACTCCCACCACCCTTCTCCATATGTGGCTCAGGGGCATTAGCTGTGACCCCTAGAGGTGCCTCTTTAGGGTGATCAACCCAGGACCCCTATGCAAGGAGCAGACAGTGAGGACAAGGAATGGAGGTCCTGCAGAAAGGCTGTAGGGGAGGCTGGGAACAGCCAGGACTTTCACCG
>VMDR010007027.1:0-42500 GCA_007922815.1 Macrotus californicus | reverse complement strand
AAGAATTCATACACATAGTATGGAAGTATTCTTATGGCTGAAATTAATTGGAAAGAAATAACAGAAGAAAGAGGCAAGAGAAAAAAAAAATGAGACAACTATAGGAATAGAGTGCAGTGAGAGAAAAATTTTGGTAGCAGCAGTGAAAGGTAAAAAGGAAACTTATCTTGTAAAAATGATAAAATGTTATTAAAATGTGACATAGTGAAATCCATTTCCAGGTCCCTGGATTTAGCATTTCCTCAGAGATATGAAAATATTGCTAAGTGCCAAAGTAATTTTCTCACATTTAATTTTTTTATAGCTTAAAACATTTCCCTACTGTTTTTCCTGAAAAATATTATGAGGGTTTTACTTTATTATTGAAGGACTACATTTTTAACAATATAAAGTTAGATAAGAGGGCGTAGCTCCCTTCAAGAATTTCAGAATGGGGAAAACATTTTCTCTTCCTGACTTTTTAAGGGCAGATAAGTTTAAGGTGGTAAAAAGGAATCACTAAATGGATGCTGCTTGAGGTCGTGTGAACTATAGTGGAATGTCTTTGTCTTCAGTGAAGGTATGAATTGTTCAATTATTTAGTTACTTTTTTTTTGATGGAGTGCTGTTATTCTTTTGGACCTCTATTGGGATAAAAGGCCATTTCTGAACTTGACTGGGGGTAGGTCAGGGAGGGCCTTTGATTCTGTTCTTCCTAGTCTTGCCAGATAGCTTCGATAAGAACAGGAATTGAGTGGGAGGCGCACACTCTTAAGTCTTGACAAAATATTCCAGGTAACTCTTGCAGGGTGTGCCATCTAGTAATCACTTCACACCAAAGCAGCCCTAGGAAAGAAACTTGGGAAATTGTAGAGATCCTCTGGGGTTTGAATGTAGCTGTATTAGGAATTAGAATGGCCTGATACAACTCCGACTAACTATATGAAGATAGATTGAGAAACCGTGTAAGTCAGACTTTTTATTAAATTAACTCATAATATTCTCTGCTTAGTTTTTTTAACCTCGTCATACTGTTTTTTATTTTTATTTTTGAAAATGTCATCAGCTGTACTGAAGAGAACCAAAGGAAGATTTTGTTGTTGGTTTTCTCCATTCCACTAGATCGGGCCATTCACTGAATAAATGTTACTAAGTGCCTTTGAAACTTTTAAATATTTATTTATTTATTTATTTTAGAGAGCAGGAAAGGGAGGGAGGAAGAGAGGGAGAGGAACATCAGCGCGAGAGAGAAACGTTGATTTGCTGTCATCCATGCCCTGATGGGGACTGAACCTGCAACCCAGGCATGTGCTCTGACTGGGAATCAAACTGGCCACCTCTTGCTTTGCAGGATGATGCCCAACCAACTGAGCCACACTGGTCAGGGCAACCCTATTGAATTTTGATAAGGGAAACAACACACCTCATGGTGACAGTGAGAGGGTGACAGCTACTATCAAAGTGAACAGACCCCAGGAGAAGGTGAGACTGAGGAAGTATTGCTGGGCTCTGTTGTTTCAGTGAGGAAGTTTCTTACTCCTTCTCCAGCATCCCCGGCCCACCTCAACTTGCCCAGACTGAGCTCATTCTTCAAACCTTACTCCAGCCCTCCTCTCCGTGAGGCTGTGTGAGGTCCACCAAGTTGGGATTAGCCTCTTCTTTCACTGTATCGTTTTGCTCTGATTAGAGCAATTATTGCAGTTTGATCAACTGAGCAATGAATTGATCGACTAGTTTATTCTTTCAATGTGTTTGTTATACAGTGGATAAGCTATTTCACATATCAGGGAGGTGGCTGATTGGTAGACTCCTCCCCTGTCTTTAGTGAGCTAACTGTGCATTGCTTATTGCTTGTTTATGCTGGTTTCTCTGCTGGATAGTGAACCACTGCAGAGCAGTGAGGGCTGTGTTCATCCTCTCCCATGTGCCCAGCAGAGTGCCTGACTGCACAAGCATTCAGCCAGTGCCTTTGAATGTGTTGGATTTGTTTTTGTTTCTGGCACACCGAACTGAAGATTCATGGATATTGCTCCATTATAGCTGAAATTTGTGTAAGAGGCTTGTATAGGAGGGAACCAACGTTCTGACAGCTTATATTAAGTGGCATATCCAGCTGTATTTAGTAAGCCAGTAACAGATGAATTCATATTCTGATGCTTTTAATGTTAGTTTGCAAGCCATTGAACTATTGTGCCTTACTTTAGCTTATTTTAAATAAACCAAATAACTGAAGAACTATGTTTTAGAAATATAATTTGTAGTAGAAACAAAGGGTTGGAACTTTGTTTATATGTACAGTGATTTAGTAAGCAATAGAGTCAGATGTCAAAAGGCTTTTAGGTCACTGGTTGAGTAGCATTGTGGTTTATTATTTACCTTTTGCCTACCACAAATGTCCTTCTAATCCAAGAACCCAGAGTAAATGTTTGCTGAAAGTCTCTGCAGTGCCTAAACAATGAAATATTCACATGTTTCAGTGGTAGCAGAATTGAATGGCCAACAGCTGCCAGCAGGCATTCCTTACTGATCTAATCCAGGAGGCTTGTGAAAGGGGAACATATGGATTGGGGCTCACTGGAAATTAGCAGAGTTCTAAATGTTTGACTAAATGTGGTGATAGTTTGGTACGGCAAAGCCCAGAGGTGAGAAATGACCTCATATCAAAGCCCAGTGCTGAGAAGGAGCTTTACTGGAAACAGCTACCACACAAACACAGAATTAGATATGAGGTGCCTTTGCCTCGTGCTGTATTTAAGGCAGCTATCAGACGTGTGCTAAGGCCTAGAGAAGGAAAAAGTACTTCAAAACTATGTGAAAAGGCACGATTTCTGCCTGGGTATAGTTGGGAAACATATATTAATTTTCAATTATAATACAGTATTCTAAGTATTCTAATGGAAGCATGTACTCCAGATCATGGGAACACTGAGAAAGGAATGTGAGGGAAATAGAAGTTTTCCCACACTTGAAGGTTTTGTTTCAGGCAGGGCATCACCATAGGCAAAGGCAGGAAGATGTGAAACAGTAGATTACGTTTATTTATTTACTTATTTGTTTAGAGTGTAAAGTATGATGGACAAGTAATTATAAGAGCTTGATTTCCTGTATTCCTTGATTTTTTATAAAATGGTACCAAAAATGACAAATAATGAGGAAAATGAATTTTTCTCCAGGTCTTGATAGTATTTCCTAATGTTTAATGCAGTAATGAGTGAAAGGACCACCTTTTATTGCATCTTTTTATGTGCAGTTATTTTATTAGGTGTTTTTCCAAGTTATTTCATGAGGTTAATTTTACCTAAGTGAGCTACACCAAAGAACCTGGCATTTCATATGTAACATTCAAGATTTAAATTGTTCTAGTGATCCCAAAGAGTGATGTAGGAATTTGTGATCTTGACAAAGTACCCAGTGGCCCATGTCCCACCTGTGAGTTGCTTAGCTAATGTGTGAGCATAGCTGGCTATCTAGCAACCTTGCATTAGATCACTTTGTTTTATTTTATTTTTTTAAGATTTTGTTTATTTATTTTTAGAGAGAGGAGAAGGGAGGGAGAAAGAGAGGGGGAGAAACATCAATCTGTTGCCTCTTGAACATGCAGGTCAGGGCACGGAACCCGCAACCCAGGCTTGTGACCTGACCAGGCATCAAACTGGTGGCCTTTCACTTTGCGAGATGATGCCCAACCCACTGAACCACACTGGTCAGGGCTAGACCTCTTTGTAAATATACACGTTTGGGTCGCTGCTAATGTAATCTGACTTCTCCCGGCTAGCAGTGTCCACCATCCCCCATCCTGCCCTTTATCATGATAGCTGATGTGCTACCCAGTGGCCGTCATCAGCACTTGGAAGCCTTGCTCTGGTTTTGCAGACAGGTAAGGTTAATGTAGCTACTGTAATGATGTAACCTTATGGAATTTCGTTTATTTGCATGACAGGATTTTAATGGCATATAAATTACTTTAGTCCAGTATTTATAGAACCATTGAAGATCTGAAGAGGGTTCCTAAAATTTTCAGTTATATCTTAGTACATTTTATGGGGAAGCTATATGCTGCAGTATCTTTTACCAATGTGGGGAGTTAGAATGATTCAGAGGTTTTTAGAATGTCAGAGACCTGTAACTGTTTTAAGTCTTTGACTATTAATCTGGGTTCTTTTTCACCTCAGATATATGGTGTGTAATATCTGTGTTTCTTCATTAGAAAACATTGTACTATGCTTTCACTATTTTGAATGAAGAAATAAATGACTTGAAATAAAACCACAATTTATATTATCCATTGATAGAATTGTTAATAATGTTAAAGTACATTTAAAAAATATATCATTAAATTTTAAAATAAAAATTAGACTTTTAGTGTTTATGAAATAAGGGGCTTTCTCTTGAGGTTTCAAAATGCTTTTAAGCTTGTTATAGAGCATGAATAAAATTTGACATATGTAATGTTATTGAATGGTAAAATGTGCAGACCACAAAGAATTTAGAGGTATACAAAGAGTTTAGAGGTATATGAGGTTTTAAATCACAAGTGGAAAGATGTGAAGATAAGTGTTTGTGGTGTTATTATGTGTTTCCAAAATAGACTTTTGACCATTTACCCCTGAAAGGCATCTATACACCTGCCCACTTACATATGGGATCTTCACTGCTCGTCAAAGCTGCTTGGCTGGGAGGCCATTCAAGTATGACGTCAGAGGAAAACAGCTTTCTTTTCAAATTTTGAGCATTACATTACTGCTATTATTATGTTGAGTATAACATTTTGTGCTTTGCTGACTTAACAGAGATACTTATGTTCATTTACTTTTCTCTTAAAAATAATCATTGGAATTTCCGAAGAGAAATACCACTGATGACCATAATGCTCCCATCAAATCCGTTTAAAGCTTATAGGAGACCACATTTCTTGTTGTTTTTTTTTTGTTCATTATACCTCTTCTTGATTTGAAGTAGCAACTGTTGGCATTTTCATGAATGCCCTAAACAGTTATATAGTTTTACCAGTAATTGTGTAAATGGCATTTCTTCTTTAAGCAGATAATCAGCCATAAATTAATAATTATTGCTAAAATTATATGGAAGAAATATTCCAACCTCATTAGTCATCAGAGAAATATAAGCCTTTTTTTTTTGTAATTTTCTTCAAAAAGTCAGTAAATTACCAGTTAAAATGGAATCAAAACAATGCTTTTTGAAGGTCTCCCTATATTACTTGAGTTATTTTAGAACGAGACAAATTAGTTTTCTGGGGTCCAGTTTTATTTGTTTAATTTTGAAAGACAAAGTGTCTGTTTAGCATGCTTTTGGATGTGTGCATGTAGGATGGAACAGAATAGGATATGCCACACGCCTTTCCTGTAGTTAGCGTATATGGGATGAAAGAATAGAAGAGGTCATATAGCATTTTTATAGATTGCTTTGTCAGGTAAACAGGAAATGTTGTGGCTCTTTCTTGAACAGTTGGTTATTGGTCATTATAATACTAGCTTCTGTAGGTTGCAATCCTATAACAGAATAAGATCTCTCTTTACTTTTATCATTTTAATGGTAAAGAACTTTCAATCAGGTCAGTCATAAATATGATACATAGCTTTTGGATACAATGTGGCATTATGCCTTCTTAGGTAAAATTGTGTTTATTATTTTTATTTTTAATTATATTTTATTGATTATGCTATTACTGTTGTCCCAATTATTCCCCCATTGCCCCCCTCCATGCAGCCCCCCTGCCACTCCCTCAGGCAATTCCCATACCATTGTCCATGTCCATGGGTCATAGATGTATGTTCTTTGGCTACTCCATTTCCTATACTGCACTTTACATCCCCATCGCTATTTTGTAACCACTAATTTGTATTTCTTAATCTCTTCATCTTTTCCACCCATCCTTCCAACCTCTCTCCCACATGGCAACCATCAAAATACTCTCTGTGTCTATGATTCTGTTTCTGTTCTGCTTGTTTATTTTCTTTTTTTAGATTCAATTGTTGATAGATACATATTCATTGCCATTTTATTGTTCATATTTTTTATCTTAATGAAGACCATTTAACATTTCCTGTAATACTGGTTTGGTGGTGATGAACTCTTTTAGCTTTTTCTTCTCTGGGAAACTTTTTATCTGCCCTTTGATTCTAAACGATAGCTTTGTGGGGTAGAGTAATCTTGGATGTAGGTCTTGGTTTTCATCACTTTGAATATTTCCTGCCAATCCCTTCTAGCCTGCAAAGTTTCTTTTGAGAAATGAGCTGAGAATCTTATAGGGGCTCCCTTGTAGGTAACTGCTTTTCTCTTGCTGCTTTTAAGATTCTCTCTTTGTCTTTAACCTTTGGCATTTAAATTATGATGTGTCTTGGTGTGGGCCTCTCTGTCTTCCTGGATTTGTCTGTCTATTTCCTTCACCAAGTTAGGCAAGTTTTATGTCATTCTTTTTTCAAATAGGTTTCTAATTTCTTGCTCTCTCTCTTCTCCTTCCAGCACCCCCATGATGCAAATGTTGGACCTCTTGAAGTTGTCCCAGAGGCTCCTTACACGGTCCTCATTTTTTTGGATTCTTTTTTCTTCTTGCTCTTCTGATTTGTTGTTTTTTGCTTCCTTATATTTCAAACATTGATTTGATTCTCAGCTTAATCCACTATATGGTTGATTCCCTATAAATTGTTCTTTATTTTAATTACTGCATCCTTCATTTCTGACTGGATCTTTTTTTATGCCATTGAGGTTCTCACTAAGTTTCTTGAGCATCCTTATTACCAGTATTTTGAAATCTGCATCTAGTAGCTTGTTTGCTTCCATTTTGTTTAGTTATTTTTCTGGAATTTTATTCTCTTCTTTCATTTGAGCCATGTTTCTTTGTTTCCTCATTTTGGCAGCCTCCCTGTGTTTGTTTCTGTGTATTAGGTAGAGTGCTACATCTCCCAGGCTTGGTGGAGTGGCCTAATGTAGTAGGTGTCTGGTAGAGTCCAGTGACACAGCCTCCTCTATTACCCAAGCTGGGTACTTGCCCACTGTGTGGGCTGGGTGTACACCTTCCTGTTGTAATTGAGCCTTGATTGCTGTTGGCATGTGCAAGGTCAGCCACTGCCTGTATTCTGTCTGGGGTTATAAATCATAGACTACAAAGCAATCTGCAGATGCTTTGTGCTAGGCTTGGAGGTGCCCAGACAAGACCAGGCTGTGCATCAAGGCTGGGTGCTGCTAGTGCTGGTCCTGATGCAACTTAGCAAGAGGTATGGGACTCACTGAAGCCAGATGCTGCTTGTTTGAGAGAATTTGGAAAATCTGAAGCAAGGGCAAAGACAAGTCATTTGCCCAGGAAAGCTACTGGAAACAGCTTGGGTGGCCCGAAAGTTGGGTTGGGCAGGGCCTCAGGGAATCACCAGGGTGGGGCAAACAGTGTGAGCCAGGCCGATGGAGTCTCATATATGGCACCACCTGCCTCTGCTGTGGCTGTGTTGGGGGAGGGCTCAGAAAAGGAACAGTGGCCTCTGCCAGCATGTCTCTCTGGGAGAAAGCTGCCCCCCAGCTCTTGCCTTGATGCTAGGCAATTCAGTTCCTTCCCTTATGTCTCTGGTGCCATTAAATCTGCTTGCCCCATGCTGAAGCTCAGAGGGAGTGAGTCTGAGAAAGTCTGTGTACAGTCCCTTTAAGAGGAACTGCCAGGGAGTCCAGCAGTTTCTGTCTTCCACAGCCTCAATCCCTGCTGGTTTTTACAGCCTGAAGTTATGGCACCTTCTCTTTCTGGCACTGGAACCCTGGGCTGTAGGGCCTGGTGTGGGGCTGGGACCCTTCGCTCTTGAGATATCCCTCTAGATTTTAATCTGCCACACGTGGTTGTGGGACCAGCCAGTTCTGCATCTCCGTCCCTCCTCCCTTCCGCCCTTCCTACCAGTCTTGAAGTAGTTTCTTCTTTAATTCTGTAGTTAGTTGTAGGACTTCCATTCAGCTTGATTTCTGACAATTCTGAATGATGGTTGCTCTATACTTTAGTTGTAATTTTGATGTGGTTGTGTGAGGAGGTGAGCTGTGTTTCCTGGACTCTTGACTGGAAGTTCCTAAAATTGTATTTAAATTGTTGTGTTTCTTGGTTTTGTGGTTATAAAAGCAGGATTAGAGTTGCTTTCTTTCAACTGCTTGGGGAGAAAAAAACATCCAGAAGGTCAAAGAGCTAAGGTGTGTGCCCTCTCTCTTTATTAAGTGTGACTTTTGAGAATCACTGCAGCTGCAGGGAAGAGAAACTACCAGGAAAGTACTTAACTTTCACCTGATGTCTGTATTGTATTTAATGATGTCTAATTGGTATGACATTTAGAAAAATAAAACTACTCAGAGAGTTACTTATGAAGTTTTGTATTATTCCCATGCTTTTGTTTTACTGCAACTCTAGTTATTAGTTAGTAGTGAATTAAAAAGAGATTTTTAATATGGAGGGAGAGAAGTAGGCATGTTTTTTACTCAAGCTGAACAGTTAGTCATCCAGCCAAAAGCTTTCATCTGTCTTCTCATACAATTAAAACAAAACTATTAGTCCTGTCAATCAGCCGTCATCTGGGGTGATGACAGGGGCTATACAAACCCTAGTAGCAGCTGCCAAAGAATCAAAGATGTAACTTTTCAGAATCAAGCTAACCTAATCCGAAATATTATAAATCAGCCTTTCATAATATTGGTAACTCGATTGCTCAACGTCTGATAAATCTATACATTACTATCCTGTAATCCGGATTTTGGGCCATTTTCCTCTCACTTAGAATCATGTGTAGCTCATTTTCTTGACAACGCACTGAGTCTCAGTCTCATTTTAGAGCTGCTGTTGGGAAAAATAGCATTCTAAGCTATCTGATCATTTATAATATTTGGAAGAAGTGAAACAAGAGAAACTGTACAGTCTTAGAATATGAGTCAGGTTTTACTTAAAGTGAAGTAAACAGTTTCTTTTGTCATGGCCAGTTTGCTCATGGTTGAGGCATTGAGTGCTCTAGTTTAACCAGAATGCCAACACTCCATGTCTAGTTGTCTGTCTGTCTTTCTTCTGTTTTTTGTTTTTACACTTAGGTTGTTGATTTGCTGTTTAATGTAATGTTTTCAGCAAGGGTGTTAAATTGACAGTGTTTCTTAATATTGTCCTCAGACAGTAAAAATGGCCAAAGTTCTCCTCTGGTTTGTAAGTTCAGTTCAATTAAACCAATATGTGTGGAACATTTACTTTAAAGAAGAAATTAGATGCTGGAATAGGTTCAGAGATTTCAATAGGTGAGGTCCCATCTATTAGAGAGTGGTTAACTTCTTGTCACGGTGACCAGTGCAGATGACCTAGGGTAATGCAAGACGGAATATAAGAAATACAAGGTGTGCTATGTAGCACAGGCGACAGACAGTTCCTGCTGAGGGGTCAGAGAAGGCTTCTTGGAAGAAATAACATTTTCATTCGTCATGAAAAATGGGTGGAATTTCAACAAGTGGACGTAGGGTCTAAAACTATTTAAAAATAATGATATTCATTTTCTTCAAGTAATGAGTTTGAAAGAGGGAAATGTTGATAAAATGAAAAATTCTGGCTTTGGTTAGTTATACAAATTTTTTAGTTATGATTTCATGTTTAATGGGTTTTTGTTTTTTTAGCTCTTAGGTTCTTAAGAGAGACAAACATTCAATAGAGAGGTGATTCCTAACCCTGGCCTAGGAAATCTTATAAGTTACATGTTTCTGGACGCTGCTCCTAAAGAGCCTGCTTCAGTAAATTTTGGTAGAGTTCAAAATTCTGATTTGAAGTTCCCTGAGATTCTGTCCAGCTGGGCTTGGAAGATGACCCTTCTCATGAGCTTTCATTGCTCACTAAAAAGTACAACCTTCCTTTCATTTCTAAGTTTCCAAATAAAAGCAAAACAAGACCAGTGGACATTTTCAGTCTATGCTTAGTTATTTGATCCTTGAAATTTCAATATTCAAGTGAGATTGGAGTTTATTGTTGGCTACAGACACATGGGTGCCCAGTAAGTATTTGTTGAATACATAAAAGTGTACGAAAAATCTTAAGGTTGTATTAGAGAGTACCCCACAATAAATTCCTTCAAGGGGCTCACCTTTTTTTGGTTCATTTTCTCTGTGTTTGATCACCGTGGTCTATAATGCTCTTAGAGTTTGGAAAAGCTCTGCAGGTCCCTCGTGGCCCATGCTTGGACCAATGCTTTGAGAGCTCAGTTCCTGCAACAATACAAAGGGCAGCTAAAGGAAGTCATATTGCTGAGAATTTCTGTAATTTGAAGCCTTCTCTTATAGTCTGTATTTTTGCTTCTTCACTCAACCCCAAATCTGCTTTCTAGAGATTCTGAAAAGGGAATGTCTGCTGATGGGTGTTTTGAAGTTCTAAGCAGTTCAACTGCTGTCATTGGGGGTGAACTGTGCAGTGTATTTGATTTGTTACAGCTTCTTTATTCTACTCGCTCAGCATTTTCCTGGCAGTTAATTACACAGTGGCTTTAGGGTGCATTCCATAAGATGCTGAAGACACAGCTTCGCTGGAGTCTGACACACTTTCCTCCTTGGTTACATAGCTAATGGCCACTTTGGGATAATTAGTGAGAAGAAACTCCAGTGGCCCAATTACTGTCTTCTCAAGATTTTCCTTCTTAATTCTTCTTTGCTCAAATCTTGAGAGATTGGCTCCATTGTAGATTATCTCGAGTGTTGTTTAAAACTGGGTTTTCTTAGTTACCGTCAGACAAAAGGTAAAAGATCTGTATTTTAGTGTGTTGGGAGTACTGCAAGCAGTTGATTGTATTTTAGAGAAACCATAGAGTAATACCGTTCAGAGCAAGAGAGAGCTAATATTTTCAAAGCCACAGTGATTTCTGGCTCAAGACTCACAGCCACCATCGGGTCAGTGGGAGGGGTGGAGGTTTTAGGCTTGGAGCTGTTCCGGTTTCCAAAGCTCCGCCTGCTATGTAGATGAGTAATCAAACGTTGTGCCACTCTTCTGTCGGAAGCTTGGCTCGGGGCGCTGTGACTTACCGATGTAATGAAAATGCATGTGCCTAGGCCTCGGTAATAAAACTATACGGACATGTCTGCCACGGGGTTTGCTAGGCCAGTAGAATCTAAGTGGTGCAAATTCCTGAGTCATCTAAGTCAGCCACATGTTTGCCTTTTAGAAGCTTCTTTCCTGCACAGAGCACAGTGATTTCATTCTTTCGCCTCAGGTCCGTGTCAGCATAAGGTACTTCTCATGGGAACTGCGCGAGCAAACGTCTACTTCTGAGTTTTGTCTAAACTAGGGAAAAATGACTTTGTTAAAAGAAACTCCTTTGAAAAATTGCTTTATGGAAAGTTATTAATATTATGACTGGCCTATGGATGTGTCGTTTACTATGAATGTGCTTTCTATATAGAGAGAAGGTATTCAGTGAGTATTTGTGGACTGAATGGACGTGATGAAGTTTTATCACAGGAGTTCTAAATCTTCCCTTTCACTGCAGTCTTCCTGCTCGGTTCACATGTTCAGGCCCTCTTCACAAAGCACGTCACTGTCTCCCCGAGCCTTTGTTCCAGTGCTGTGTGCTGTGCTTTCCCGAAAGACTCGTGAGGATTCGTAGGGGTAACTGAAAACCTTGCAGTGATGCAAGTGAGCCAAACCATGTTGCTGGAGCTCACCCTAGCTTGTCGTGTTTTACTGGAGCAGTAAGACCCGATGGACATAAGAAGGGAATGTTCTAGGAGTATAACACCACCACCACCACCAACAACAACAAGTTCTGTTTCACAGCTTGGCAAATCTCCCTCTGGTTGGTCTCTGGCAAAGTGAAAGTTCTTTGGGCGTGGAGGAGTTATATTCAGTCACTATATTCAGAATGTGATGACCACATGATATTCAAATAATTTGCACCATTTCAGGTTGACACATGGAGGGGCAGCGCCTGCTGAGACAGTTGAAAATTCTGTAGGAAATTGGGACTGTACCAGTATGATATATTTCTCTAATAACCCTGTCAATTAGCAAATATTTTTGCTCAGAGGAAATCTTTCAAAGGGTAAAGGAAAACAACTCATCAATCCGTAGAATACTGCGGTCTGCTATGGTGTAATTAATGGACCAGAGGTGGAGAATAAGACAATTGAAGATACACCTTATAACCATTGAGATTGGCTTCTCCAATGTGTTTAGAGTTTTTTATACTTGCATAATGAAAAATCAGGCCATTTTTTAAAAATAGAGCCTTCATTCAGAGATAGGGGGATGTTTAGGAAAATTTCAATTTCAATTTGGAAATGTTGGAACTTCTTTAAAAGAAAGCATTTAAGTTCTCTCCTTACTCAAGGACTTTTCCAGAAATTCTGTGCCCTTTGTAAATATATACATTCTTAAACTTTTTATTGAAGGTTGCAAAATATGGAAAATATATACATTTGTATTTGCAGTGTTTTAAAAATTTGTTTGGCATTATTTTGGCTCTTTCAATAAGTTGCATTACTATTTGGATTTTGCCCAATTTTGAGGGTGAAGTGCCCGATAAAACACTGAAGGAAGAGTTACAACTGTAGCAGCTTAAGCTTTTTTCCCTGGTGATGTGACCCCTTTTCTTTCGTTGGAATAGAAGTCAGCAGGCTGAGGTTTGCTGGCATATCTTCTGTGTCCTCGCTTTATGATCACAGGCACATTATGTATCTAGTCAGAGCCTCAGGCTTCTTATCTGTAAAATTGGAGAAGAACCTTGCCTGTCTCAGAGGGCTGTTGTGAGGATCTCAAGGGATAGTATATGTGAAAGCATTTGGGGAACTGTGAAGCAATACCTTATTATCACTTCTGTAAAAGGGTGTCTCAAATCATATTTACCTTTTGGTTGCCATGGTCTATTACAAGTAAATCTCTATTTAAACTTCTTTTTTATTCATTTCTAAATGAGATTTCACCATAGTTCAAGAATCACAATGAACATGTGTTTCATTCTGATTCAGTAAAATGATCGATTTTTCTTTTAATTTGGTACCATATATATTTTTTTCTAATACAAATTAAAGTTGCTTATCTGCATGCCTCCAAAGGATAGTCTCTACTTTTCTGTAATTGTTTCTCCGGTTAAAATTTCTCTTATTTATCTCAAGGGAATTTCATTTATCTGATACTATCTTACATTCCTCTTGTCATTTAAGGAATGTGTTCATTAAACTTAGACTCAATACAACCCTGGCACATGCAGCAGACCCGCTTCCCATCTGACATGTTTCCCTTCATCGTTTTCCTATGTGATCTCAGAGCCACTTTTCAGTCCATCTGGCAGTGCTCACACTAGGCCAATTGTAATTAAACTTGTGATTTCGACTCTGAGACCCTGACTCAGGTATTTTGGCTGAATACAGTTTTAGATCATTGGCTTTTCCATAATTCAACAAATTATCCAATTAAAATATTAAAAGTAAATCAAGTCTGTGCAACCTGATTACATGTTTTTAAAAGTTGTAAATATTGTACTGATTATTGCTTACTACCCCATTTATTTCAAAGGAAGACATTTCTTGAAGTTTCTATACAAAATTAGAAATTGTTTGAACTGTACAGATTGCGAATTTCTGGACAAATGTCAGGATTTTGCTCCCCGTTTGGTGTTTAGACCATCGCACACTCACTGTGCCTCCTCAGGGGCTGGCTCACCTCCCCATTTTGTCCCTCTCTTCAGTCCGTCTCCCTCAGCACCTGCTGATACAAATGTTTGGACAGACAGCCTTGGCTTTCCTGTTGCTCACTCCTGTTCCGCCCTGATTGTCTACAGTGTCCCGTCATCTCCCAGCACATGCCTCCAGCGGTTTGTCTTCAGCGAGAATGCTTTTCCCACCAAAGGCCAACTTGGCTGCAGTGTCAACTCAGAACCGGCTTCTCAACCCTGAGATACCTTCACATCACAGGCTCTATCTCCTTTGAACATCAGACGTCGGGCTCCCCCCACACTCTCCTTCGCCGTACACTGTTCTAGAGGGTTGCAGTTGGCGCCCCAGATGTTTCAAATATTCCTTCTTGCAGGCACTCCGCAGTTGCAGCCCGATCAACTTCAGATTTACTGTTGTTCTCTGGAGAGCTGTGCTGCATCTGTGCAGGGTGTTTGTTTCTGAAAGGTCATTTCCTGGTGTGAATTCCAACCAGAGGAGATCAAGCCAGAATACAGCCTTTTTTCTCTCGTGTACTCATTTCACTTGGAAAAGAAATGAAGGCTCCGTTCAGATTTGCTGCATAGCACAGAAAATTAGGCAATGATGTGACATATTAATGATTGGCAGGCAGAAACAGGTGAAACTAAGAAGAATAGTTAAGCTCATCTAAGTTTTGACATGTGCCGGGGCTTCAGAGAGAATTAAATAGAGAACTGTTTCTGAGCTGGCATTGGTAGTAAGCTGTTCTCATCATTCACAATATCTCCTTTAGAGCTTTACGATAACTTGGCCTTCTACCTCTTTGTCGGTTTTAGTGGCATTTGGCTGTCGTCATACTTTGCTTTCGAACAACCCAAAGCAAATATCGCTCCTTCTTTCCATTTGCTGTCAGAATCATCATCAGTGATATGGGACATAGCTCACGGGAATAGCAGGGCGGGGCAGGGGGGGGAGTTACCCATTGTTTTCTTTTGAAGCTTCAATCTTAATTAAACATTTCTGAAAACACAGATTTGGTTTTTTAGCATTCTAAGTAATTTTAGCAAGGTATTTTGAAGTATAAGGCATTATACTCCTGCATTAAATATTTAAAATAAGTTCTCCTGTAACAAAATTGATTTTGTTGAACCCTTATAGCTGCCTTCCAGGCTGCTTCTGGTATCAGCATAAGTACCAGAGTTCGTTGTAGCATTTAATTTTTTATCTCTGTATTTCATGAAAATAAAATCAAATTCACGTTTTTCAATAAGACATCGGATGCTTAGAGACAGTCAGATGGTAAAGGAGCCATGAAGCACACTGGTGCCTGGATTCTTCACGGAAGCCCAGCTGAGTGTGCTCCCAGGCATTAGAGGTCTAAATAACGTAGCGAGTGGGGCAATTTTCCAAAAAGCTGGCAGCTAGAGGTTTAGATAAAATACATTAAGTGGAGAAAGTTTGTCCACAACCGTTTTGTATTCCTGTCTCCTTGCAGCTCACCTGACCCGTTCCCTGCCTATTCTGTCAACAGGCATCACCATTTCTTAACACAGAAAGTATTATAGAAAACTACAGTGTGTGCTAATACTGGGGAATGAACAGAAGAGCAATGGAGTAAGAAACTTTAACTCGGAGCAGAGCTGGTGCTAGAGAAGGAGTAGAATATTGACAGGTGGAGGAAGGATGAGGGAAGGGTATATCTATCTGGCACGGAACTGTGAAAACACCTGGCACACCTGGGAGGTGGAGAAGATCACTGTGGGGGATCTTAATTAGTTTGGTGGGAAGTTTAAGGAGGCAAGGCAGGAAAGATATTGAAGGCTTTGTATGCCAAAATAAGGAGTTTGGGTTTTTTTTTAGGAGCCAGTGAACATCCAAGAAGTTTTTTCCAAATTTGGTAGAGAACCATGACCGTCTCTTCTGTCTCTGTTTCTCTTGCTGCATGGTAGAAGGTGAACTGGAAAGGGGTGGCTTTGGAGAAGGGGTAGCCGGAAGATCTGCTGACCACCTGAAGCACTTTGCGATAGTTCTACTCAACAGATAACGAAGCTGGACTGAGATGTGGATTCTGACCCTCTAGCATAGCCTTCGTTCATTTTCTACGTGACAGATCTTCAGGTGTCCTTTATCAAGGCATGTTTTGGGGGGACTTAAGAAGTCCCAGCTTTCCTCTCCAACTAGAACAGGGTATAAGGGTTAGTGACTTCTCAACCTACTTGTAGAACTTGCCTCACCATTCTCTCCTCATAACTTTTATGTCTTTTATGTGACTGCACTCTTCTTATTACTCTGAAATTACAGTGGTTTAAAATATTTCATTATTTTGAAATAAGTCCAGCAGAGGTTTAGAACTTCTGGAGAGCAGGATCCTGGAGTCTTGTGTGTTACAATTTTGTTGCCAGATCTCAGACTGGCAACAGAGGACTTTAGTTTTGGTTGTTCTCCATTTCCTTGTACGGAAACCTGGTGTTTCAGGTGTAACACTTGTTTCTGCTCCTACATTGCTGCCTAATATGGTTGTAGTTCCTGAAGTGGTTGGGACCATTCTTTTTTAAGGCCCTCCTTACACTGTCTTTGCAGCCAGTGGAGATCATCAGTCGTAAAGGCCATTGCACGACATTACAACCGTTGCTATGAAACTAGTGCTCTCCTCCAGGCATCATTGAATTCTGTGTCTTTTTGGAGAGTTATGGTTCTTATTTAGTCATCAAGGGAGGTGGTGCTCTTATGAGCACTGCTTTCTGATAAAATCTTGCAGGATGGAGACTTTTTGCAGAACCTCTTTGAGGTTCTGAGGTTAGATAAGGATGATGTTTTGAACCAAAATTCTTTTCCAAGACTGTGTTTTGGGAATGGATTATTGGAAGAAGCTTGATTTTAGGTTACCAAATGCAGTAAGCATGACTGAACTGAGAGTGGGACTGCCTTCTTTAAGAGAGGAACAACTCTGCAGTTGCTTTTCCTGGCTCCAGATAGCTAGGATCCCCAGGTGTGGCACTCATTGACTGCAGCTGGACCCAAGAGACGTTTTAAGGGTGACAAAACATCGTAAGAATGTAGTGCTTTTATCCAAAATCTGTTAGAAGAATTTGATCTGGAGTTTTGCTGAATATATTTTTTTTATAAAAAGCTAATGTCTTCTGAACAAATTTTCATTAGAATATTTAAAAATTTACCTATAAAGCAAGGTAATTTAGTCCATTACTATTTTTTACAAGCTTGGAAATAAAGGAATTGAGTAAAAATTAAATCTTATCCAATAGCACACCCAATGACTGTTTTAGAAACAGTTGTTCAGATTATCTGTGTTTTGATTTGTTTTAATTCCATCCAAGTAGAGCAGAATTATCCATGAGAAAAAGTGTACTTTGGATTTTACATTATTAAAGATGGCATTTTTTCCTCAAAAAATTGAAAAAAGAAAGACTTCTACCCCGTATATTCACTTTACTTGGTAGTTCATGAAATTATTTTTTCTCTATTTCTAGACATTTTATCTTTTTATCCTCACAAGTATATCCTAAACTCTTAATTTAAATACTTTCCTAATTGTATCTTTCTAAATACCAGTTCTGGTATCCTCCCATGCCTTTAGTGTCTCTTCGCCATGCCCTCTTTTTGAATGAACTCATTCTTTTTGGATCCCAGACGTCATAATTGATTACTAGGGTCTGTACTTAAATGTCACAATTTCTTCTTCTCTCATTTATGCAGTCTCTGTTATTCCTACAATTAAATGTTCATTAGAGGGTCATAATTTATTTCTATCCATGATTAAGCATGTTTATAATAAAGAGTAAGTAACTTTAAGATGAATGTAGAAAAACTGGAGCATGCTCAGGATAGCCACTGCAGTCAAGATAGTAGAAGACAGGCAGCTTTTAAACTATTTCCAATAAGGAATGACAGAAGGAAATGAATATATTTAGTAAAAGGAAGAGGCATGTAATACTGTCCTCAAATTTTTGAAGGATTATCATGTTTCACATTGTCTTAAAAGGTGTGCGAGGGATAAATTCCATGGCATTTGAATTGTACCTTTAAAAATATTGCAAGGATCAGTTGGTGGGAATAAGAGGAACATGTTTTGGCTTATTTGTTTCACATAAGAGAGAACTTTCCCGTAGAATGGTTTCAAGATAGGAAGCTCTCCATCCGGAAGTGGTGTTTTCTGTTGCTGGAGGCGCTCCACTTTGTGCTGTGGGGCTGCTGTTGACGGGATTTAGGCATCCAGTGGGAGGCTGAATTACATGACCTCCCTACACTGTATTTCTACACTGGATTCCAATAGACGCACTTTTCCCAGCTCTTCAATAACACAGGAATCACTAAATAGTAGGCGTGATTATGAGAGTGACCTCTCTGTTAGTTTTAAGTTTAGAACCATATGATTTAACAATTGTTATTTTTCTTCCAATGATTATCAGCGATTTTTCACAGTAGGAGAAGGGTGGAGTGAAACTCCCACATCTCGAAGGCGGATATTGTATAACATTGCAGGGAGGACAAGGAAGCAAGGATAAGAGTCATAAATTGCAGCTGGAAGCTTGGAACTGATTTCTTTACCCTGCGGTAGCTCAGAAAGGATTGGGCTCCAAGTTTAATGAATAATGAAACCCGATCTGAAGAAATTCTACGCAGGAAACACTCTGTTGCCTGGTTCTTAAGTGACTTCCAGTAACTGTGCCTTCTGCTCCCCACGAGAAACGGTTCTCCCTATTCACCTTCTCTTTCAGTTCGAGGTGATGGTTCAGAATTTGCTCGAAAAGTTCATTTTAATTGTCGGTTAATTTCCAGCACATGTTGGTAGCCTGTGGTCAAATGGAGAACAGATGTAGAGAGCATTGGCTTTCAGACTGAGCTTTTAAAATAAAAGTGGGGACTTCTCCTCAAATGTTTGCTGATTATGTGTATTATGAAATGAAACATTACCATGAGAATTACGGAATCTTCTAGGAGTCATGGAAAACACCTGATCGAATCTCCTTATTCTTCCTGAGGAACTAAAACAATCCATTGGGAAATGGTACTGAAAATTTGTGTTTGCCACACACAATAGTGATCTTTTAGGAGCTTCCTTAATTTATTATTATTTTTCAATCCTTTGCAACTTTAAGGAAGTCTACTTCCTAGCATTTTATTAATTAGGTCTACTATATAAAAATGTGTTTACCAAACAGGAAAAACAGACACTACAGCTGAGTTTATTATAATTCTTATATAATATAAATGAAATCTAAGAGAAATTACTAAGAATTCAGAAATATTTTTTCTGGAATACTCTTATTGAACAGTACCAACTATATTGCTATTTGTCATTCTAAGAGTTAATTGATAACCTGTGGCCTTAATTTTTCTACCCAACTCACTTCCCTTAGAGAGGATGGTGACTCTGGGACATTAAGTTCAGTCCCTCAGGTTGTGGTCCTTGGCATTGTACCAGATCCAATAGAATGGCCCCTCCAGGACCAAAAGTGATTGGCCATGTGAGAACTAGAAAACTAGAGGAGATAAGAAATTTGTCACTAGGGCGATTCAGTTCTTGTGTGCATTATATGTACAAATCACAATGCATATTATACTTCAAAAGTACCTAGACTACAGATATTATTGTACCTTGTGACAGCTTAGTTTCTTTTTCCTTATAAAATAAGATTAGAACTCTGAAAAATTTAATCAGTGAAGTAGTTAAGTGGATTACTAAACCACACCTACCTTGACCCTCAGGATTATAGAAATCAAAAAGCATTCTGTCTTGTCCAAACACCAAAACTTTGTATAAAACACTGTGTGTGTATACGTAATAATTCTTTCATATTCCCAAACCTTGGAGCTCAGGGAGCCTGGGCATGCCAGCCAGGCATGCTGGGAAGGAAAGGCCTTTGTTCATTACAGCCTTGGAGAAGTAAAAGCCCCGAATACCGTAAACCTTGGAAATGATCATCTGCTGTACTTGTGTTCGTTTTCATCCCTCCAGCTTTCTCCAGAAGTACATCTGTTCCACGTATAGGAAAAGACTAGAAAGGCTGGAAGAAAACGCTAGTACTTTCCTTCCTAATTAGGCTAGAGGATAATTTAGAATAAATGAATTTACACTAGTGTGCCATGAAAAAAGTTTTTTTTATTTACTGACTTTTTTTAGAGAGAGAGGAATTTGGGATGGCGAGGGAGGAAGGGAGAAGAAAGAAACACTGATTTGTTGTTTCACTTATGTGTGCATTCATTGGGTGATTCTTGTATGTGCCCCGACCAGGGATTGAACCCACAACCTTGGCCTATCAGGATGACGCTCAAACCAGCTGAGCTACTAGTCCAGGGCGAGTGTGACATTTTTTGACATATTTGCTCTCAATAGACAGGTAAGGCTTTCTATGAAGGATTAGTATTTATTCAGTTGCTAAAACACAAAATGTTTCTTTTTAGTTGTTGCTTTTTAACACATCTCCATTTTCCTTCAGGCAGGCCACATGCATAACTCTTTAACACAGGTTAGAGTTTCTAGGGCATGTACCTCCTCAGCGACCAAAATTGACCCTTTGTATATTTCTGTAAATTTGTTAACCTTTTCAAAGGTTTAAAGCATTTCCATGAATTAACAGTGAACTGGAAACCTAGTTTCCAAGAGGAAGTGAAACATACAATGGGAGCCCCTTGTCAGTCCTGCCTCTTGCCCACGGGAGCCGTCCTGGGGAGGTAGAACATAAACTCATCCAGGTTAGCTGGAAGACCAAGGGCAGACCTTGACTTCTGAGGTTCTCATTAGGTGTTCAGACTTTGAAATTCAGACTAGTTTCTGAGCTAAAGCTTTTCTTCCCATAATTAGATGTTTACTAGTGCCAGGTTTTGAACTTTCAGTGTAGCAGATGTTGCGGAGTTTCTGATTGTCTTCCTGGGTGTCTCTGGGATTGTTTTGCTGGATGCCAGTGGAAAATGCATTTCTGGGCCCACAAGGCTGCTCCCCTGCCACACAGCAGGGCCAGGCTCTTCTCCATCTGTCTCAATCACAGACTTCCCCCTGAAATTCAGGAAAGCCTTTGCCGCGTTAACTCATTAACAACTGTTTCAAAACAGTCTGATTTCTGACAGTCGGTGCATGTGGAGATACCTAATTAAAATAATTCCTGTCTCGTTAATAAGTGCGCTTTCTAGTTGCTGCGGGATTATTGCTGTCAAACACAAATGTTCAGCGGAACGAATTATGCTTGTATTCTAGTCCCTTTACCAACTTCATTGTGATTTGCGAGTTTCAATCCTTATTTTTAAAAACATTTTCATTTCAGTCACTGAGCGCGGTAACTGGAGAAATGCTGGGAAGAAGAATAACAACAGACACAGTACTTGTAATTCCACAGGAGATTTAGCTACCCAGAGAAGTTCAGAGAAGCTGAAGTGCTAGTACATGCTGAAATAGCCTCTCGTCCGAACTGTCCTTTATCACTGTCGTTTCCACAGGTCCCTCAGTTGAAATTTATCTCTTCTCCCCCCGAACTCCAGATTGCTTCATCTATGCCCTTCATATGGTAATTTCTTCTCCCTGCCGTAGCCGTTTATATCCACGTGTTCTATAAATGCGTCTCCTGGAAGGCAGACTCGGTGACTGACCGCTCTCTCGTTTCCCACAAAGCCTCGTTTAAGAGCTCACACATTGCCGTTTACTCAGTACTGTTTGTGGAGTGAATGACCGATGTTGAATCCACCTCACCTAATTGTACTCCAAGTCTTGAGAAGGAACCTAGAACCTGTTCTTAGGCATGTAGGGATGTTTTTATTTTTAAATTTCAAAAACATTAAGTTAAAATCATTAACAAACGTTTGATTGCTGAATTTTGTATCAGAAACTGACATACAATTCTCTTAGAATCCACAAAATCTTGCAGGCCAAATACCAAGTATATCAAACCTTCTTCAGGAAAACCCTGCGTGAAGTCTTCTTCATTAACTGAACCCCGCTCAGAGCTATCACAGAATCTCCTGTCTTGACAAAACACACACGTGTACTATTAAACGGTAAACTAATGGGCAAACAGAAAACCCCCGCCATGCATTTAGGAGGTATTAGAAAGTAAAGTACATGATCAACCCCGGCTTCCTTCAGTCATTTGTCGTTCATAGCCCTGTATTACTCTGAAAACAAACGCTACCTCTGCTGTCTGCTAGTTTTCCGGCCGTCGGTGGTGATCATGATCACCCTTACCTCCCGAGAGTCCATCTTCCTTAGAACTGTGCCCTCCCTGGATAATTTTCATAAAATGAACATTAGGTTAAAATGGACAGCTAATAATAATGTTCTTAGTAAGAAGTCATAATAGGGACACCTGAGCAGACAACGGGGAAGAGAAACAGGAGAAGGTGGGAGAGAGGTGACAAAGAATGGCTGGCGAAAGGGAGGAAGGACACTAGAGGTTAGGTGCTGGGATAGGGCTCTGAGCGAGAAGCAGCAGGAGAGAACAGGATGGGCTCAAGGAAGGCCAAGGTGTGTGAGAGAACAGGGGTCCACACCTGCCAACGACATTTCCATTGTGTGTACGTCTTAAAACAATGCACATATTCCAGTTGTCTCTGTTTTATTAATATTCAAGATATCCTTTTATTGGTGCTGTGTGTCTTTTGCTTCTGGAACCTGTCATTTTAGAAACCAAGAGATCAAAAGCCAAGTCATAGTCACATGAAGATGGGAGCTCATTACTTCAGCTTTTTGGGCTGATGCTTCTTTATTAAAAATAAAGTGTCTATCTTCCCCGTTGCCTTCCTAGCTCCGACTGACCCTCTTAGACCTGTGTTGTGAATGGCTGCAGAGATTGTTTTTATGACAAAATGAGGCCCATCACTGCTTTGAACCACACAGAGTTGGTTACCTTTGATGGCAAGAAGCCAAGTAAAACCTGTCAAATGCTCTCTTGTAGTCTCTCACACTTTGTTATATGTGAAGCAGAAAAAATGAGGCATTTGAGAGACGGGATGCTATTTAACAGCTTTGATTGGCTGACATGTGCGTTGGAAATCAAAGATGCTTCCATTCAGTGCTTCTTCTGAAGCGCTTGGGTCTGGTAGCTGGAGGAAGAGCAAAATGGGCCTTTGTGGAGATAGCTGAGTCAGGGTAATATCTGTACAAATGGCCTAAACAGGAGGTAACATGAACAAATGTTAATCATGCTTTGACTTTAGAATCTGGTGTTGCTTTTAACAAGGGATCAGGGCAATTGTCCAACAATTAATGAATTGGAACTGTCACTTTGGAATGCATGTGGCCTTCACTACTACACCTCCCTTCGGACCTTACCATCACTAATATTATAAGGAGGTAACAGCTTTGTTCATTACCAACTGGTATGTGGCTAGAACAAAATGTTGTAGCAAATTGTTTTTCCATGTGTCAGCCTGGTAGTGGTCATGTTGGGGATCTAGCATCAGTGACAACAGATGATTGGACAGTAGCAAAGAGCAATGATTGTATTCTGTTTTTTTTTTCTGATAAGTTTGGCAAGAGTCTGTTAGTGAACTCTTGGGTATGTCTCTTGGTTTGCTTAATAACAGACTGATGTACAATTAAGACATATAAAAGCACAGTATCTGTAACCACTGAGATTGATGACTTTCATAGGCAAATTACCTTCTGGAAACTAGGAGATTATATAGAAGTTGTATAAACCTCTCATTAGCCTGTGACCCCCAAATAATTAGACTTATAATAAAAAGAACATCTGAAGTCTTGGTTGTAAGGGCAGAAAACTTGAAATTCTTTTCTAGTTTTATGGAGGGAACTAAAACAGAGGCAGAGACAAACTGGAGGACGTTACTAACACCAATGATAAGAATGGCCACCATTCACTGAGTGCCTCTATGTGCTAGACACGGCGCGGACCCCATTCCCTACTTCATGTCCTTGCAGCACTGCAGAGGGTGTGGGATGACTGTCTTACAGAGGTGGACGCTGAGTCTCAGACTGGGTCCGTCCCTGCTGGTGAGTGCAGAATCGGGAAGTACCTGTAGTGCTCTGGGATTTGAACCTGGATCTGACACAGGTGTGCTGCACGATTTCCATAGTCGTGTCTTTTAGGATGAAACAAGAATTCCAGACAGACCTCCAAAGCGGTGGTGCCAGACTTCTAAGGCAGAGCTTTCAGCACGTCATTGACGATCACAGACCGACAACATGTGATGATCAAAATGAGTTACAGAATGAGCTATCGAACTCACACTCGGGGTAATTTCAGGTAAAGGAAGTTATTAATAGCTGTTATTTTTACGTGTGTCACCACAGGGTTGTTAATGAGCTGGTTTTCTGTGCTTTAAAAATGACCGTGCTTGTAAGCACTGCTGTCTCCTGTCACCACGCTGGGCATTATTCAGTGTGGACACCGGGAACTTATTTTTCTCCCTCGTCTGTCTACCCCTGCTACTGGAAACAGATGTTCTCCTAAGCCGACCATCTCAGTGCTTCCTCGGACAAGCTCATACAAAGTGCCGGTCTCGTGTTTGCTCCTCCCACTCCACTATTTTGGGGTTTGAACAGAAGACTTGAGTCTCCAGTGCATCAGCACTTATAAATAGCTGTGTCCTTTGGAGCCCACATTTAAGTGTAATTAGTACTGAAATTAGACGTTCAATTTGGACAAGTTTAGGGAAGTTGACCAGTAAGCAGATGGATGGGAGATGTTGACTTTTATCTAAGAAAAGGGTCAACACCTGAAAATGATATAATGTTATTAACCAGTGTTACCCCAATAAATTTGACTTTTTAAAAATCCTATATCTGAAAACGTAACAGCTAAGAATTAAATGCACAGATCTTTTCCAACAAATTGATATTTACATTTGGCATCATGGATCAGTAAATAAGTTGGTTATGTATATGTTCCACTGTGAGTCTAGTGGTGTAGTTTGTTTAATGGATGACTTCATTAGGAGACTTGAGCCGATTGAGAATATTATTTGAGCTGGGTAAAGTGATAAGTTAATTGTGGTGGTAGTGATTCTTTCCCTTCCTCCCTCCCTTCCCCTCCTCCTCCTTCTCCTTCTGCTTCTTGTCTTAAGGTCACTTTATTATTTAAAAATCTTACTGATATGTTAACGAAGAGATACCATTAATTTGATAATAATTATTTTGACATTGGGAGTGTATGACATACGCATGTTTATTGCTCAGAGCTTAGTGCTTTCTCCATTGGGGACTGCACCAAATATTGGGGAATGAATGAAAGAGTACAAATGTGTTTTTGAGTTTGGCTTCTCTGAATTTCTTTTAAGCACGTTTAAAAGTTTTAGTTTTTATTTTTATTTTTTCCGTACACCTTGAATAAGCACTTAGTGAGCAAAACCCTGATTCTGCTCACCCAAGAAGGTGCCTTCAGTGGATGGGCCAGTTCTACTACTATATACCTGCTTTTCTCTCATTGGTTTCTTGACTGGCTGTAATATGCCTTCGAATTTTCCCTTCTACCTGGCCCTCTACCAACCTAACTTTCTGCTTCCTCTTTAGACTGTAAACTACTCTGTGTTATTTTTCTTATCAAATCCCCATTTTTCCTGCCCTTACTGCTCCTATCTCTTTTCTCAACTCAAATGTAAACAGGAATTATGTAAGCTGAAACATTCATTTAAAATAAGAATAAAAGTTCTGCCTTTTCTATGATTGATATATATTTGTATTTTTTAATGTAGGGTTTGAAGAAATTGGATTGGATGTTGCTAGATTTCTTACATGCACACGCCTGTCTAGCAGATAGAGGGCTGAAATAGTGGTACTAGAAATGTATTAATGAGTGGCCCGGGGAATTGGTGCTACTGCCTTTCCAGCTGGACTCTCCTAAATGTTTCAGCTCGTATTTACACGTTAAGTCAAAAGTTCATTCAGATCTCAATCAGTCTGAATAATATGGCCTCTAATTCAAAAGTTTTATTTTTTTCCAAATTGAGGGTGAGCTGCTTACTAAGTCAAAAGTTATCACTTTGTGTTAAGTCTCGTGTGTACGTGATGAGGAAATGTTTCCAAGGGCAAGGTGGTTGTACTGTTGTAGTTGCTGTTTCTGTGCCTACTACTATGACTGTTGTATAAAACTATATGTATATTGGGACTTAGAGGGGGAGTCCTGCCACTTTTTGAGGTAATGGACTTGAGGTATGCAGATAGGTAAAGGGAAGAAGGCAGATCATATCTGGCTTGGGAGAGATAACTTGAAGTAAAAAATGGTTGGTGATTCTAGGTTTGATACTAATTTGGACAAACCAGCCGCAGTCTATCTGGGATACCTGAATTTGGTCTGAGTATTAGGTGAGATGGGAAGTTATTGGGATGGAAAGGTGAAGGTGTTAAAAAGTCAGGTGTCAGAGAGTAGGTCGAACATCATGTTTTTTGGTGAAGACGTGTGTTTGAATATGTGTAGGTGGGGCAAGGGGAAGAACTAACAGGATGAATCGCTACATCAGAATGTCAAATTAACACTGCTGATCCCTGGGGGACGAGACTGTGAAAGTGGATGTAAAGATGTTTTTGCTCACCTGTGTTTTCTAGTTTTCTACAATGCACATGCTTCTGTTACTGTTACAGAAGGCTGCTTTGAAGTTGGCTGTTGAGGAGGAGCATCTAATAGAGCCTCCCTGTGGCTGTAGATGAAGATGACTTTAGTGTGAGGCCAAGGGAGGCAAGACAAAGTACCAGGTGCCTCGACGGCTTACATCCCGCGACTTTAAGAGTACAAAACATCAAGAATAAAAAAAAAATTCTTATCTTTGTACTGACAGTATTGAAGATAAATTTCTCAATTTGTGTGCTTATGAGACACTTAGTTTCCTAATTATGTTTTAGAATGATAATACTATTCATTTTTATTTTCAGATTATACACAGATTATGCTGGAAAGAGCTAGAAAAATGAGCTGGGTGGCTGGGGAAGCCAGCCTGGGATTTAAATTTTACAGAGATTATGCAGAGTTCATGGTACTGACAGTTTGGCAGAAATCCTCAGGAGTTAAGAAATTTCAAACAAAAGCTGACAGGAGACAGTTGGCTGGAGGATGCAAAAGTCTGGTAGAGTTGGAGTGCATCATGCATGAGGGTCATCAGCAATGCAGTGAGTTTTCATTGCTAAATCACCAACGCTAGAGAGAAACAAAGAATTGTTTTGGTTTCTTTAGTCCATATGTAAGCGTTAAAAACACATATTTGAACCAGCTATTGCAGTTTTGTTTTTCTAAATTGGAGTGGGACGCAGGATATAGAAATGATAAACGGGAATTGGAAGAAGGAATATTGGCAAAAGGCTGGAGATACTCCAGTGGTAGGGAAGTCGTGGTCACTCTGAGAAGAATATTATTATGAGGCTGTGCCCTACTTGGGAAATAGGTTCCAAAGTCAGTACCTAAAGTGAAAAGTGGAATAATCAAAACTGCCTTAAGAAATTTCTTTAGAAATTTCATGTTAGGGGTCAGTTAATTCAATACAGAAGATTCTTCATCTACTGTTAGAACAAAGCAACATTTCTTTGGCGAAGCCCCAGGTATACGCACTGGGCGTGCCCTGCTGTTTAGGGAAAAGTAATGCTTCGTACGCTAGAACCACCCTCAACATGAGGGCCAGTGTTCTAGCCGGACAGGGTTGATACTGCACTGTATGATACCTGTGTTTCTGGGTACATTTGTTCCTGGGGCAACTGGAAAATGGGCTCTCAGGTCTTCCAGTCTGGTGCCTTTAAGATGTTCAGGCCGGGTTCACAAATTCTGAGGATGTGTGGGATTCTAAGGGTGATTTGGAGCGACTGTCTGAGACTTGGGATATGTTCAGGGTTCCTGGATTGAAAGGCCTCTGAGATATTAGAGGAGTCTTTCCAAAGTGAAATTTCTGTGACCTGGATTTCCTTTGCACCGTCTGAGACACTGTGTTTTAGAGGAGAAAGAACACTGAATGGGAGAGCCACAACTTGGTTCTTTGTCACTACTTATTTGCTCTGTGTTCTTAGGTCAGTGTTTCTCAGCTCTTGGTGTTTGTGGCATAGTTTCTCAGTTTTGGTGACATAATTGAAGGTGATAGAAATCTCAAAACAGCACTAAACACACCGGTAACAATTTCAGTTGAGTTGCACTCGGAGTGTCACCGAGTCTCGGCACCTGCAAAAGCCCCCGTGTTTAGCATAGGTACTTGGTCGCTCTCTGAGCACCGTTTTGCTGTTGGAGCTGTTGGTGACTGACTGACTGTGCTCGCTCGTACTGTTGCAATGCAACAGTGTTTGTGGTTCCTTAAATCACTCTTTCTTTGGCACTAGCTTTGTGGGGCGTTACTCCTCATGCCTCTTATTCATAGCAAGTCTGTACTCTGAATTTGTGCTCTCATTTGTTAAGAGGGGCGTGTAAGAACTGTCTGACCTACCTCAGGACTGTTCTGAGGATCAATGAGGCATAAAGGATGAAAAAGTTTTATAATGCTTTGTAGAAAGCTATGAAGGGTTTGAGAACTCTAAGATTTTTGTTTGCTTGTCTCCTTGCCTTACTAGACCGTAAGTTATTGTAACTATTATTTGGACTGGGTTTTCTACTTTGTTCCCAACTCATGGCTCAATGTTTGGCCTATAAAAAAGAGTCAATATATATTCATTAAATTGAAATTTTAAGTGATTTTTATTCTTAATGTTGGATTGGTTTACCACGTAGCCAGCCTCTTCTGTGCAAAGTGATGCAGAGACTCAGGTGTGGACTAGTAGATCTCATCCTGTGCACAGAGGAGCAAGGTGAGTGGCTGGTGCCTCTGGTGGGTTTCAGTGGGGAGCAGGGACGAAAAGACAGTCAGATTTAGGTGACCTCTTTTGAGAAGCATTCTTAACATAGTCAGTGGGATTATTGCACGGCTGCTGTGTGCATGTCGAGTGCAGCATTTTATTTAGTCTGGTTTGAGGTGTTCTGAGTGGTTTTTATTATTATAGTATGTCAATTTGAGGCTCTTCCCCAGCCTTATAGATTTCATTTTCTTTAATTGGGATGGGGAGGGAGAGAGAGAACAGCATTAACTTGGCATTCTTGCCTTTTAGAGCTGTGGGTTATTGATTCAGGGGCCTAGAATAGTAATGCTGGAAAGTGAGGGTTCCCCTGGGAGCACCAGTGTTAAAGGGCAAAGGGAAAATGATTAGAATTTAAATCTCCAGACTCCACTGAATTTGTGGCTTCATTAAAAAAGGGGTGGGGGGGAGGAAACGATCTGTGATCTGGGCAGCTGCTGCAGGCTTTGTCCAACACTTGCATCCACCAGCCGGTCACTCTGAGTCACAGCCTTCACAAGTCGAGCTGCATGGCCAAGTGTGAACAGCCAAGCAGTGGACAGGCCACTTTTACTGCCAGGCATCATTTTGGGCCACGTTCAGTTAGGGCCAATCAGTTCTCGCAGAGTATCTCTTGTTTTCTAAGGGAGATTGTAACCTTTGGCTTTGGCTTTCTTTGAGCTGGTGAAATCTCTTTTGCCTGTTTGTGGAACATGTAATCACCAAATTACACACATACTTTGTTCTTTGATGTGTCAATCATTAGAAATTCTACTTCCCTAAGGTCAAGTTTTCCTTTTAGACTATTTATCTGATAACCTAGTATTGCTTCTTAACATTCATTTATATCATCCATACTTATCATGCGTTATTACATTATTATTCTATGAAATAAAATTTAGTCTAGTTAATCTTTCAACTTTCAGCTAATCAAAAAAATATTTTCTTATGGAATGCACGATTTCATTTTGGAGAGGCCCTGTGCAGAGTGGTTGAGGGCATGGGCTCTAGAGCGGGAGTCCCTGGGACAGACCCTCCATCTTCAGTTTACTAGTTGGTAGTCAGTCCTGGCTGCTGTCTAGTCTCTGTCCTTCAGGGTCCTCTTCTGTGAAATGATGGTGTTAACAATGCGCACCTCCTAGAGTTGGTAAAGGTTCAGCTGGGTAATAAATGTAAAGCACTTATTACAGTGCCTGTAAGTATTTAATAAGTATTACTATTAATTTGTTGTTTTCCCAATGAATCTGCCTGCCTAATGATTCTATTTCAATAAATATTTAATGTAGCATATATTTGCTGAGCACATCCAAATGGATGGAAAGGCTGCCAGAATGGTTGGAGTTGCAGGGGAATGTCATCTTGTTGTTACAAATATGGGACAATTTATAAGAAGACAATAGAGAGTTAACTGACAGGTATAGTTGCTAAATTAACACATACATTTCAGAAGCCTGCAAAAGACTCCTATCGATGATCTTTTACCAGGGCTTCAGTTTATTTCAAAATCTGCTTTAAAACGTGTATTTGTTTAAGCTGTGAGAAGAGGTGTCATGGTGCCCAAGAGTCAGTAGACCTGGGGTCACAGCCTTGTGACCTTGGACCAGTCACTTCTTCCTTATGAAATCCGATTTTCTCCTGTGAAAGTGAGGTGGCTGGAACATCTGACCTCTAACGTACCTTCAAGCTGATGTTTTAGAATTCTAGAATTTAGGGCCTAAAGGCATAACTTGAAGGTGAATTATTCTTTGTCTGTATTAGCCATACTTGTGACTGTTTCTCAGATTCTAAAAAGCATGAAATTTTTCAGTGACTTTTCTTATTTTGTCTGCTTTGATGCAAGATAAGCCTCTGTTCATATTCAAGTGGCAATTAGGCCTTTGGGTGCATGGTTTTTCAAAATGTTGCCTTTGCTTGGATATATTTTGTAATGTAAATATTTTGGTTGATCAGTATATGTCAGGGATGAAATAGCCCTATAAGGACATAGGGGTTGTTTATACAAGATTTGTATAAATACACAATAACAATGAATATTGGGATGGTTGCTGTTTTATAAAGGAAGATGTTTTCTGGCACCATACCTGCCTTCCTCAAGAAAAAAGAAAGAAAGGGGGAGTGAAGAAGGAAGGAAAATTGATTTGTTCTTTAAAAAAAAAATTTATGGCAGACTTGTGTGTGTGTGTTAAAAACAAATCATATTACTGTTACCATGAAAATATATACACACATGTGCACACCTCTAAATTGGATTAAAGGAGCATTGTCAGGCCTGACTGGGGATATAGTACAATGAACTTCTGATCTCCAAGTTTAAATGAAACTCAAGTCCCTGCCAGGGGACTTGAAATGAAAGATAAAAGTGTAGAAGCTTTCAGTTGAAGTGGTATGTTGGTTATTGATTTTGTTTACAATAAGTAGATCATGTAGCTAGTTCAGTAGGAGTCACAATTACTGTTAGAGCTCCAGTGTGTATCTGACTATTCTGAGGAGAAGACAGACAAAATATTGGGCACCCAGGAATAATATAATGTCCCGAAGCCTACACTATTGAAATGCTATGTGTTCTACATGCTGTAGTTTCATGGAAACAAAGCAGGAGACCACCCTCATTATGGAGACTGGGCAGTAGCCCAAGCAGCTGTGAAAGTGAATAGAAAACTGTCCCTGTTTGTCTCAGTTTTTCCATTCATTTTGTCCAGAAGTTTAGCATCACCAAGCAGAGAGAGGGTCGCATTGCTTACTGAGGTTTGAGAGTCATCCTGATATTGTTGCAAATTAGATTTTTTTATAACAGTAAGTTGAATCTTGTATTAGCTGCTTAAGTAGTGATATTGGTGTGATGCATAGAAACCTTAGCAGGAAAGGACTGACTCCTTATTTAGGGCTGAGGATTTTGAGGAATCCCAGAATTTGGGTTTTATATTTAATATCATGGGAACAACAGCAAAATAAAATGTTTTTATTGTTTTCAAAATTAAATGCAGTAACCTGTACGTGTTCTATTCAAGGCATTGTGCTAGTGACTTTGGATCATCAGGTATTTTACTGTAACATGATTTATATGTATTCTACAAAATTGTACTTTGAAAATAATAGGGCTAATGGGAAAATAGACTAAGTGTAGATTACTCAAAATCTATGCAACTTTGAACTGTGGAACCAGAAAAAAACCCGAAACCCCCAAACCAATAGATTGGACAGCTCAGGCAGGCAGCTCAGCATGAGTAGAAGTTGCTATAGATATTAAAAATGCACTAAAAAAAAGAATTTTAAAATGCTGACTTGCAGAAATGTGAGATAATGCATTTGAAAGTGGAGCCCTGAGCCAGTGGGGTTACCATTAAGGTGAGTGCAGAAGGAAGGAAGACTTGCCCTGAGATGAGAACCAGGAATTATGCCTCTCTTAACCTTGTGTGCAGGCATTCACTTTTCATTTTTCTTAAATAGAGGAAAGAGCTGTGTAGCAGCCTAGCTGGAGCCCTTTTACTTCTCCCTCTGAAGGTTACAATTCTATTCTACTATTTTAGCTCCTCTGCCCAGGAAAAAAATCACCCATGAACCATGGAACCAAGTTCCGTGTTTTGTTGACATGAGCCAAACAGTGCTGTAGAAATGTTTTGTAGCTGAATGGACTGTAAAAGTGCAGCTATGAGCCCCACCTACATGGATTTGATCATCTCGTTGAGAATATGAGAAATAAAGTGAAATGATGAAAGGTTTAAAAGTGGCTCAAAGAAATACTGTAAGAAATAACAAAATGCTCTAGGAATTTAGAGATGGGGAAAGAGCTCTTCAGAAGGGACAGTTTAGGACAAGGTGAGTCATTGATGTTAGTTTCCTTTTTTAACCCTCTGACTTTCCGCATGGAGCTAAATGAAAACATTTAACTTAATCCTCTGGAGGAGTTTTGCAGTTCTTAAAATTCTATAGCTATTAGATATTTAGTGTTTTCTCTCGCTCATATTTCCTACCTTTCTCCCTTTCACTCCAAGGCACTTTTAAAAGATCTCTCAAAGTAGAGTACTTTTATGGAGCCATAGTATATAAAGAATACTTGTCTCTGACTCAGTACCCATTCAAAGATACCTATTTTAAGGATGAATCTTCAGTTTTCTCTCTTGTGTTGAGTAACTTGTGATTGTGCAGTCAGTAGACTCCATTTAACAGTTTTTCTGCGTGCCATGTGTGGCCTAGCTCGGTGCTAATTGCTGAGTGAGATATGGTCCCTGTCCGTCAGTAGAGTGTTGAAAGAGAAGCATAAACAAAAGGAAGCATGAACATGTAGGAGAAGGAGAGAAATGTGAACTTGTAAAACTGGGCATGTGTTCTGGTAAGAAATGGGATTTGAATTGGGCTTAGGATAACTGCAAGATTTTGTCAGCCATACTGCGTGGGAAAGTACTTTGGCAGATGTGGAGCAAAGAATAGATGTAGGAACGTGCTGAATGTGATCAGAAATAGTGAATAGAGTTGTGATGTGGGTGGAGTAAAGTTTACATGGGGGCTAGCGGATGGGTGTGTTTAGTAAAAGATAAAGTTGGAAAACTAGGTTGGAGCCAAGTTATGGGAGTCTTTGGATACCAGACTGAAGTATTTGATTTACACTGTATATAATGGGAAGCCTGCTAGAGTTTTGAGCCAGGAAATACATGATCAGAGTTTGAAAAGGAAAAAAAAGCCGTAACAGTTGAGTGCCTACTTATGTACACTGCTACTAACATTACATGCTTTGTATCCATACTTTCTTTACTCCTCATAACAGTCCTTAAAAGTAGTTATTGTATGTAAGGAGGGAATATGTGGGAACTCTCTGTACCTTCTGCTCAATCTTGCTGTTGACCTAAAACTGCTTAAAAAAATAAAGTCACAAATTTCTTACTTTAAAGAAGTGTTATGGATGGAGATTTCAAAGAACCTAGAGCCTACTGGGAAGAGGGTAATAGGGGACAGGAAGTATTGCAGATACCCATTTAACAGGGAGAGTATCTTCATTCGGTCACTAAATGTTTAATGCACATCTACTTATTTAAGCAACGGGTTTTCAGAACTAACAAAATAAAGTCCCTGCTTTCATGGAGTTTATATTCTAGTGGATGAGAGGGCATGAATACATAACTATATTGGGATGGGATGCAATTTTATGTTTGATAAAGCAGAAAGGCATTTCTTAAGAAGTGATGTATGATCAGAGACCTGGGGGAAGTAAGGGAAAACCCATGTAGAAAGTTTCTGGGGTAAAAGGAGTAGGAAAGAGTGGTTCTGGGAGAAGGACCATGTAGGGTAACAGCTCAGGGAGGACCGTGCTAGTGCTCAGTACAGGCAGGAGCACAGCTTGGCCGGACTGGAGGGAATGAAGGGCATAGTAGAAGATGAGGCCAAAGAAGGTGTTGGGAGGTGCGCAGATCGTGAAGCCATGGTGAGGGCTTTGGCTTTTATCTAATGGGAGAACATCAGAGGGTTTTGAACAAAGAAGTTCATGTTCAGACTGATGCTCCAAACAATTATGCTAGCTGCTATGTGGAGAATAAGCTATATGGGCACAAGGGCCAGACCCGTGAGACCAGTTGGTAGGTCCTGTTGTAATGTAGGCAAGAGAAAATGATGGCTTGGACCAAGGGGGTTGATAGAGTGGTGAGAAGTGTTTGGGTTTTGGATTTTTTAAAAATCTTCACCTGAGGATATATTCATTGACCCTAGAGAAGGAGGGAGGGAGGGAGGGAGAGGGGAGAGGGGGAGAGAGAGAAAGAGAGAGAGAGAGACAGACATAGATGTGAGAAACATTGATCCATTGCCTCCTATACACACCCCACTGGGAATTAAACCCAACCTAGGTATGTGCCTTGACTAGGAATCAAACCTAAAACCTTTTGGTGCCCGGGACAATGCTCCAACCAGCTGAGCCACCCAACCAGGGCTGGATTATGTTTGTTTTTGAAAGTAGGACTAACAGAATTTTCTGAGGGATTGGATATGGAGTATGAGAAAAAGCGTGGAACTAAGTTAATTTGGCCTGAGCAACTGACATAATGAGGTTGCCATTTATTAAGAAAGGGGAAGAATGTGGATAAAGGGATTTTGGGGAAAGGAAGCTGGAAATAAGAGTTCCGTGCTTGATGCTGTTAGACATCTAAGTGGAGATCTGAGTACACATTTGGAGTAAAATGGAGTTATGAATTGGAGAGTTGTGGGTTATAACTACAGTCAGTTACACTGAAATCACAAACCGTAAGTGGAGATGGGTGAGGGGACGTGGACAATTTGGGATAAACACATCACTACTGTGGGCAGAGGATAGTGTCAAACCTAGCAGTGTTACTTTTATCAAAGAAAGTGCATCAGTAAAGCATCAGACATAGAGACGAAGACAGGATCGGAAAGCAGGAAAGGGAAGCAAGGTGGGGTGGCTAGTGAAGGAGTGCCCTCGGCGGCTCTTTCTTCGTCCAGTCTCTTGTCTGAGGCACTTCCTAACTGAACAGATGATAGACTTCAGGAGGATGGAAAGACAATGGAACCCCTGAGGCCAAAAGAGAAAAAAATGTTTCAAGAGTGAGGAAGTGACAGGTGAGGTAAGGTGAGACTGAGAATTGATCAATTTGACAGCAGAGGCCACTGTGGTTTTGCTTAGAGAGGTTTTGGTGGGGAGGGTTCCAGAAAATGGGAGAGTTCCGTAGTGACAGAATAGATGGCATCCTGTGTTTTGAAGTTCTGTTATGAGGTACATGAACTTTTTGATGATATTGTCTTTCTGACAAATTTGTCTTTTTATGATTATGAAATGTCCCTCTTTGGTTGCATTCTTTGTTTTAAAGTCTACTTTATCTAATGTAACCATTAGCTATAGCCACTTGGATGTAGATTTGGCCTAGTTTAGCTCTCACCCTCATCTGATAATTAATGTTTTTAAGGTGAAGGTATTTGCTCTGTGTTTGTCTAACGTCATGCACCCTAGATCGCCTGCTCATTTGCTCATTGACTTGTGTTGGATAGCTGGTGTAGGGGCGCTTACCAAAGGTCAGATCCATAGACAGCCCTGTCAAAGAATCAAACCTACTCTGTTATCTATTCTTTGAGGACAGCACAAGGTGGATATCACATTTGTGGTACCTCATTTATATCAGAAACAGCTTTGGGGGTGCAGGAAATACACAACTAATGATTTGGAGAAAGCAGCTCAAAACTCGCCAAGTTTAATAGAGTAACAAAATGCCTTGGTATTGTTATCATAATTGCTACTATAATACTATGGAATAGGATATTCATATTTGTATCTAGAGGGAAAATGCAGAGAATTTACTTAAATTTGACATTTGGTTAGTTTGGAGGATGGTTGGCTTCATTTCCTTTGATAGCCTGGATCACACCAGCAGTCACGTCCGTCATGACTACTGCGCTCAACCCTTAATAAGGTTCTGGTTGCTACTTACAATAGAGTAATTAAGTCCTTTTGCGGGTCTGTGCTGCTGCCTCCGAGCTCACCTTCCAGCTGTAGATCTGCGTGTTGGGCGGGCCGTCTACTGGTGTGCTTTTCATTCTTTAGCCAAGTAATTAAGCATAGACACTTTCTCTTTCAGTGCCTCCTGCCAGCGCACGTCACATATACTTAGGGTAGCGTGGAGATTGAAGGGATGCTTAGTTTTTAACCTAATAGACTGAAGTATCTGAGAAATATGTTTTGAAATATAAATAGAATATCATTTTTAAGGAAAAAATGGTCTTTAAAATAGTCTTTAAATCTTGCAGTTTTCTTTGGCAGAAGAATAATATTAACATCTGCTTACCAAACTGTGGTACCCTTAAAAGAATTGGAGGTGGTCCAATTTCCAATAAAATATTGGATTAAGTGACTTCACTTGAGTTTTTATTATTTTTAAGTACATTTTTAAACCTCTGTTCTCCCTGTAATTTGCAGTTTGCATTTATTTTCAAGCAGTGATTTTAGTTTACATGATGAATCACTCTCTATACCAACATTTGTAGGATACCACAAAAAAATATCATCAGGATGAAAATGCCAGGTTACCAAAATGCAGCAGACAGGCAGGCACCATATCCTAATAAGGTAGGTCCATCTTTGATTCTCATTTTTGGAAGAGAGAGAAGTGATATCAGTGGACACTGATCTTGTACCATGAGCTTTGCATATTTTATCTCTTTTAGATTTTCAGTAAGCCTTTAAGAGAGGCTCATTCATTCCATACAACAATCTGCTGAATCAAGAAGGGCAGACCTTATAATTTCTATTGCCCTGGTTTGGAATCTTAGATAGAGGTTTGTGAGTTGCCTAACACCACATATCCAGTCAGTGTTGGAGCTGGGTCCGGACCCCATATTTCTTATCCCTAGTCATTCCACTGGATCTCCTGATGCTTTGTTGTTTTTTGGGTTTTTTTTTTTTAGTTTAATGATAGAGCTGTAAGAAACTTTAGTGGTTTGTTTTTCTAGTTAGTTCAGCCTACTCACCTAACATTCCCTCTTTCAACAACTGCAAATCTAGTGCATGCGTGTGTCTAATCCCAAGGTGAATTCTGTCCCACTCTGTAGGATAGGTGAGGCAGGCATGGAGCACATGCTGGCAAAGACATTTAACAAGTGTTGATTTCCAAAGACCCAGAGAAGTAGGGAGTCATGTAAACTTTCCCGGTGACATACTGGGAAAGCCAGGACTGGAGCACCCGTTTGTGAAAGTGGGGAAAATAGTACATTCTTCTTATACTTGTTGTGAGGATTAGATAGATTATCACATAGTCCATGGGTAAAGCATTTAGAACAGTACCTGACGCAGAGTAGCTAATCAGTAAATATTAGTTTTAGTTTCATGGTTTTTCTACTCCATAAAACTGCCTTTCCAGATTAAAATGGGTAAGAAGGTTGAGTACTAAAAACATGGATCTTGTGGACAAGAACAGTAGAGGAGAAAGCAGGTTTTTTTCTGAAGGGAATTTAAGCAATTACTCTTTGGCAGAGGGATTGATTATAAGTGATTGGATTTCATAGTGTGTTCCTTATTCTTAGCTCCTCTTGTAGTTCTTATGTACAGAGATCCCCACGTTTGTTGGGTTAATTTAGGGATTTGTTTTATTGTCTGTCATGTGAGTCACAACTTTGGGAGGGAGGCATTTTTTATTTTTCTATGTGGATCGTGGTTTTTATGCTGTTCCGGCAGGGTTCGATGGCCTTATTCTCCCACACCCTCCTGTCCAAAGCGAACAGAGCAAAACTGCTTTCCTCCCCTCCAAGATCTAACATATGTTCACTTTGTACTTAATTCTCCCATGTTAACAGTGGTACTTTTAACTCTTGTTGGAAGTGACATGCTCTCAATGCTTTCTTCTTTAATAAAAAAGAAAACCTTTTATTTTAAAATAATTTTAAACTTACAGAAAAGTTCCAAAAATAGAATAGAGAGTTCCTACATACCCTTCACATAGTTTTCTTTTCTTTCTTTAATCCTCACCTGAGGATGTGTTTACTGACTTTTAGAGAGAGAGAAAGGGAGAGAAAGAGACAGACAGACAGACATCAATGTGAGAGAGAAACAGTGATTGGTTGTCTCCTGTACACACCTGACCAGGGATCAAACCCCCAGCTTAGGTATGTGCCTTGACTGGAAATTGAACCTGCACCCTTTGTTGTACAGGACAGTGCTCCAACCCACAGAGCCACCTGGCCAGGGCTCATGTGGCTTTCCGTAATGTTAACATTTGAATAAGCATAGTATAGTTATCAGAACGAATACATTAACACAGATACAGCACTGTTAACTAGTTACAGCCCGTACAAATTTCACTACTTTTTCCACTAATATCCTTGTTTTGCTCTAGTATACAACCCAGGATCCCACACTGCACTTAACTGTGATATCTCCTTAAGTTGCGTCTAATATGGGATTTATCTTCTTTGTCTTTATCAGTCTTTAATATTTTTTAAAAAAGATTTCACTTATTTATGTTTAGAAAGAGGGAGAGAGGAAGAGAGGGAGAGACACACTGACTGGTTGCCTCTTGTAAGTACCCCAACTGGGGCCCGAACCCACAACAGGCTTGTGCCCAGACCAAGAATCGAACTGGTGACCTTTCCCTTTGTGAGACAACCCCCAAACAACTGAGCCCCACCGGTCAGGGCTCCTTTAACATGTTTTGCAGTGTAAGTCTGCTGATGACAAATTCTTTCAGATGAAAAACATTTAAAAAATGTTGTTTACTTCTGATTGTGGTAAAATACACGTAACAAAATCGCCCTTCTTCAGTGTACAGCCCCGTAGTGTTAAGTGCCTGCTCGTTCTTGTGCAACCAGCCTCCGGAACCCTTTTCATCTTGCAACGCTGAAACCCTACACCCTGGAAACAATACCGCCCCGCCCCTGCCTCCCCGCATTCCCTGCCAACCACCATTCTACTTCCTGTCTCCGAATTTGACAAATGGGTCCCTCATATAAGTGGAATCATATTGTAGTTGTCTTTTTGTGACAGGTTTATTCGCTTAGCATAATGTTCTTAAGGTTTGTATTTTATGTAACATGAACATGTGTATCAAAGTTTCCCTTCCCCTTAAGACCGAATAATACTCCATTGTCCGTGTCCACCACGTGTTGTTTATCCTTCGTCTGTCGGTAGAAACGCCAGTTGCTCTCACCTTTTGGCTGTTTGTGGATGATGCTGCTGTGAACATGGGTGTACAAATACCTGCTCAAGCCCCTGCTTTCAGTTCTTTTTGTTTATACCCCGAAGTGGAATTGCTGAATGATATGGTAATTCTATTCTTAATTTTTTGAGGAACCACCATACTGTTTTCCATACCAGCTTTTATGTCTGAAAATGTGTCTTTTTTGATGGGATGTTTGAAAGATAGTTTCACTAAGTCTGAAGATGTCTTTCAGAGATTTAAAGACGTTGCCCCACTTGTCTCTCTTGTATTGTTTCCATTGAGAAGTTTGCTGTCATTCTTAGCTTTTGTTCCTGTGAAAAATCTTTATTTTTCTCTGGCTGTTTTTGAGATTTTTCTTTATTAATGTGTTTAAGAAAATTGATCATGATGTGCCTTTTGGTTACATGTTTTTATTTTAAAAATAATAGTTGTTATTAAACCTGGGAAATTTTCAGTTTTATATCCAGATATTTTCCTGCCCTCCCCTCCCCCTCTTTGCCTTTGGAGACTCCGATGTACACATCCATCAGGCTGCTCGGAGTTGTTCATACGGCCCACGGTGTTCTGCTGGAACACTTTGACTTTCAGTCGTTTCGATTGGAATGCCTTCAAATTTACCCGTTTTCTTTCGTTTCTGATTTGCTGCTAATCCCATTTTCTGCATTTTATTATCTGAGACATTATGTTTTTGTGTCTAGGCCCTGATTTATATTTTTTTAAAAATATCTTCCAGGTCCCTCCTTAACATGGTCATGCTTTCTTTTATTTTCTTGAAGATACAGAATGTTATTATAATAACTCTTAATATTCTTTTCTGCTAATTGTGTCATTGCTGGTTTTCTGTTGATTTATTATTTTTCACATCATGGGTTGAATTTTCCTGCTTATTTGCTTGCCTGATAATTTTGGATTGGTGGTCAGACATGGTGAATTTTACTTTGTTGAATGCTAAGGTGTTCTTGTATTTACAAAGTACTTTTTTTTGAAGGTTTTATTTATTTATTGTTAGGGGAAGGGAGGGAAAAGAGAGGGAGAGAAACATCATTGTGTGGTTACTTCTTGCATGCCCCACACTGGGGACCTGGCCCCCAGCCCAGGCATGTGCCCTGACTGGGAATCAAACCAGCGACCCTTTGATTTGCAGGCCAGCACTCAATCCACTGAGCCACACCAGCCAGGGCTACAAAGTACTTTTAAACTTTGATGTGGAGCTTTGTTGCTGTTAAATTACTTGGAAACGGATTGATCTTTCTGAGGCTTCCGTTAACATTTGTTAGATGGGACCAGAGCAGCCTTTCAACTAGCCTGCTTCTGCCTCACTGTTGCTGTTGAGAATACTTCATGCAGGATTTTTCACTGTGGCTGATGAGAAGACTATTTATTCACGGCTCTATGTGAGTTCTGGAGAGTGTTCTACCTACTTCTTTCTGGGGGCTCTCTCCCCAGCCTTGGATAGTTTTCCCGTATGGGGCACAGATCAGCTCTCGGATGAATACTCGGTGTGGGAGGACCCTCTGAAGATACCCACAGTTCTCTCTCAGTGTAGCTCTCTCCTCTCCAGTATTCTGCCCTGTGAATTCTACCCACCATGGCCTCTTTGAACTCTCTACTCTGTCCTCTCAACTAAGGGAGACTGCTGGGCTCTCCTTGGGTTCCCTTTCCCAGAGCTGCAGCCTAGAAGTCTCCATGCAGTAAGCCTGGGCAATCATAAAACTTACTCTCCTCTTTTGTTCAGTGCCTGAAACTGTTATTTCTTGTATATTTCCCTCCAGTTTTTTTTTTTTTGTTGTTGTTGTTGTTGTTTAAGTAATTAGGTAAATAAGTCTTGTCCCTGTTACTCCATCTTGCCTGGAGGCAGAATTTGAGTAAGTTATTTAATCTCCCTATGTTCTAGTTTACTCATCTATAAAATGAAGAATATTATGGATTTGTGAGAATTAAATAATAGGCATAAAACACTTAGTACAGTTTCTGGCACATTCTAAGCACTCAGTAGACGTTAATTGTTATTATTGTTGGCCCCAAAAAGGGGGAGAGGATGTCTTGAACCAGTCTTGGAAACTAGGAACATGGGCTAGTTCTTTTTATTCTGATGTGCTTTCTCTGATCTGTAAGTGTTAGAAAGCAAGAGCTATTCGTGGAAGTGTTTTTTCTCCCTCCCTATCCATCCTGCCTGCTTTCTTTCCTTTCCTTTCCTTTCTTCATTTTTATTCTTTTCTTTCTTTTTACCAGGCCTGAAGCATTATTCTTAATACTGCAATTCATATGGAAGGTAGTAACGTTCTCTGAAATCCACCTTTTTTTTCGAAGTCAGAATTGTATAGCTGTTAGGGATACAGTAAGCAGAGTCAGACAGGTTGAAACCCTTGCTTCCCCTTTTATTAATCTCCAGTTTAATTCTTCTCAGTCGCCTCATTTTACAGAGACTCCATTCAGCCCACACGGCTGTATTGTGAGAGTTAGCCGAGTCGATGTGTATAAAGCCCTTCAGCCCAGTGTCTGTCACATAACTCAGGCTTAGCTCTCCCAGTGCTCAAGTTCACACCCGAGATCTAACATTGAAATGACCAGGTTTAACTCCGACTTTCCAGGCCTTGGTTTCCTTTTAGTGGTCTTTTATTTGTATCATACAACTTAGTGATATTTGTACATCACTTTATAGTTTACAGAATGTATTCACATACATTATCTTATAGTGCTTGAATCTTTGTTTCTATTTTCCAGTGAGGAACCTCAGACGCAGAAAGGATAAGCAAGGAATTTATAGCTAAATAGCTAGTGAATGGCAGAGCCACAACTAGGTAGTGATGAGAGAGCTGTTTAAGTGTTCTTTGCACTTTTCATGTGGCTTCCCCGTGGAACATTTTACCTGTGTCTAGATTTACATACTGTGTCATCAACAGTGGATTTTATATTCTTTCAGGTAAGGATCGTAGGGTGTCTTCCTCTTTTTATTTTGCTTAGTGGGCAACATTCAATATAGAGATGTTTTTTACATGATATCTATGGAAAGAAAAACAATTTTTCTTTTGCTGTTTACTCTCCCCAAATAAGAGTGATTATTGAGCAATTAATACACATTTGTGTAGTATACGGTTAAATGGCAATTCTTTCTTTAAAACGTAGATGTGTAACGCTACTCTTGAGAAATTTTAATTTTGAAATCAAATATCTTTTATGAAGGTAAATTTACTGAATTTTCTTTTCAGTATAAAGCTTCTCTAGAATTACATCAAATGGAGCTATTATTTGCCAATTTCATGGAAGTTATACTAATTGCTTTAGTAGATTCCACGTACAGATCAAATGTCTTTGACTAAATATAATTGCTTACGGCTATATCTTATCAAAGCAATAAGCTCAAAATAACTTCTGTGGAATTTAAAGCATAGAAGAGAGGTAGGATGTTTCAGATAATGGATGTTTTCTATTGTTGCTTTTGAAAAATAGTTTTTATTTTGAAAAAATGTCCATGTTCCTACATGTTGCTTTCAGAGAAAAAAAACACCCCC